>JAJMFL010000008.1:397362-520308 GCA_030574755.1 Hansenula silvicultrix
TTTTGGTTAAAAAAAAAAAAAAAAAAAAAAAACTTGTGCGTTTATTTCGCGGGTCGTCGGCTGTGAAGGGCCACGCACAGAGGGCGCTGTGGAGGGTTAGGCAGGGAAGAGGTGGGTCCAGTGTGGATACCTGGGTAGAGCACGGGTAGAGCCCAGGTGAAGCCTCTGGTTAAAGCAGTGCCAAAGAGTAGACAAGTCTCTGCCTGGGGGGACAGTGTATAAACTTGTTTAGGCAGGAGTTTCTCAGGTTTGGCTGGGAGTTTGAGTTGAAATTAGGCAGACCCCTTATCTATTCTCTCCCTGGATTCCTCCACTGCTCTAGGCAGAAACCTCACAATTCCTCAACAACAAAAGAAACCTCCCAGCTAAAAAGAGACACCTGGACACCAGCACTTGGTGGTGCTTTTGGCTTCACAGTGGGAGATTTATTAGAGACGTGTGTTGTGTGAACCATACGAAATGTGACTTTCACTCGTGTCATTTTTTTGTGCTTTGGTGTGGGATAACGCCCTCTGGAATATCATGTGACATAAAACAAAAAGTGTAACTACGTTGCCCTAATGTTTTGATTTGTTTTGTGTCAAATTCAACCTCGGGACGTTTTAGATTATACACCATATCATATATATACATATATTTATATGTTGAATGTGGTAATGTGGAATAACAAACCAGGAAGTGGATTTGTGAAGTAGCATGCTAGTGCCTGGTGTTTTCTACAATGTTTAGTTCAATTTAATCATCGACCGTCATCAGCTCATCATCTTGTCCATTCATCAATATAGTAATCAATAATTCCATCTCCAACTACATAGCTATCTACACCCCTGTTTCCAAGTCTTCGTAACCTTTGCATTATTTCATTAGTCAGGTAGCTCCCCTCGACCTCATCCATATCACTCCTTATACGGGCAATCATACCTAAATTACTCAATATTACAATATATCCTTCACGAGGTTGATCAATCAACTCTTGTAACGTATCAACACACCCTTCAAGATCAAATATCCGCACGTACTCAACTTTCGATAGCTTATCGGTCGATAGCTTGTCACGCAGTTGAACAAACGGTACCGTGCCCGTGTCTTCTATCCATATAACATTTTTACCTTTATTTACAACATCTTCAATCTTGTTAAACAATGTCTGGCTAGGTTAGTTCTCCATTATACTGGGACCAATTCCAATCAAAACATACCTCAATGATTTTACCACCGTCGTTACCAGAATTACCAGAATTACCAGAATTACCAGCAGTACTAACAACACCAACGACCGCCATTATTAATCTTGAACTATCTCAACATTAAGTGCCAAAAACATATAAATTCAATTATCAGTTCGCATTTGACATTTTGTTTGGTTCAACCACGAATTTTCTTATTGTGATAAAAAACTCATTACACAACTATAAATAGCCTTATCATTCCAATATACACACAGTTTTATCAACAACCTCATCATGTCACAGATAACTTTGCTATTTTTAAATACTCATCGCTTAACGCTTTGCGATCCAGATATACCACCAACCATACCACTCTTGAAGAAATATCTAGTGGAAACTTGGAGTAACGATTTCAATAATATTGAATCACCAAATGATAAACCTGTATCAATTGAACAAATTCGTCTAATTCATTTAGGTAAAAATTTAGAAAATGAATCCATATCTGATTTAAACCTATCAATAAGTGATATCATCCATGTAACTTTGAAACCCATAACAAGTTCAAACAAGATTAATAAAAAAATTAAAAAACCTGAATTGCTTCTCTCAAAATCAAATACAAACAATATATCTGATATCGGTACAAATAACGCCAATAGAAATAGCAGGACTAATGAACAAGATGCTAATAAAGATCAAGATAAAAACGGTTGTTGTGTAATCGTTTAGTCGTTTGGGTGTTAATGGAGATTTGAAACTTCAAATGTCTCTGTAATTTGACAAAAGAGATGGTATCCTGGCCAGCGGGGTCATTTCCAGTCCATACCAGTACAACTGGAAGTACTAATGGAAATTTCCCACCACAGTGTGTTGAACATTCACTACATTCACTACGTTCACATTATATAACTTACAGTATTATTGCTATATATATTTACATATCATAAGATAATTTTTTTTGTTTTGTCATTAATATAAATCAAGAGCTTACTTAAAAAACAAAAAATAAATGAATGAATAAATGAGTGAATGACTGGAACTGATAATTTATATGTGTAGTCTTGAAATAATGATTTTTAAATGCAATATTAATTAAAACTTGTTAAATTTAATGAGTGAATTGATCAACACAAATTGAACTATAGGGGAAAGGCAGAAGAAAAAAAAGCAAATAGAAATTCAATTAATCATAATAGGAATTCCATAGTACCTGACTATGTTATTCCTTTTTAAATCCTTTAGCTAAATCAACATTACTCAAATCACCTAAATCTTTAACTTTTTGTCTCATAACCAAAGGTGATTCACCGCCAACACCACCAAGTTGTCCGTTTTTAGTTGGTGTGGTTTGTTCTTTTGGTTGTAATGGTGTACTAAATTGAACGAAATTCCATAAGGCTGGTGAACTTTGTAAATTTGGATTTCCATTATTCCCATTTGAATTATTACTTGTTCCATTTGTGGTAGTAGTAGTATTGTTATTACCATTATTATTATTTGAATTTGAATTTGAGTTTGGATTTAGATTTTTATTCACACCATTTGAAATGATTGGATTTGAAGGTTTGGCACCACGATCCGGTGTATATGCTTCAACAGCTTTAACATATCTTCTTGCAGGACTAATATTACTTTCATCGTCTTGTTCATTATAAAAACTTCCTTCATTGTAATAATTTTTAATTGGAGTTTTATCATTCTTGATAGGTGATGATAATTGAGTATTTGGTTGTGAATCTTTAGAGTCATCTAATGATGTATTATTCGTTAAATTAGTTGAAACTGGTGTATCTATAATGGATTGTCGTATAACTCCATTATGTGCACCTGATGTTGATGATCCTGTTATAAACGATGTTGAAGGTGGTTGATGATGTTGTTGTGTTGGGATTTGTTGATTTTGTGATACTTGATTTTGCATTTGTTGCTGTTGCTGTTGTTGTTGCTGTTGTTGTTGTAAAGGTGGTAATTGTGGTGGAAGGTAAAATTGTTGTTGTTGAGGATCGGATGTACCTCTTGAATGTTGTGATTGATATTGTGATTGTTGTTGTTGTTGAGGTTGATGATGTTGCTGTTGAGGAGGTGGAGGTTGTTGTTGTTGTTGATATCCATACATTGGTTGGGATGTTGCAGCTGCAACCATGAAGGATAATGCATCACCTCTTGAATTTGAAGAAGTTGATGGTACAGAAGTCTGTAAAGTTGAATTATTTGAGTGAGGTGGAATTCCATTGATTGATGATGAAGTTGTTGGTGGAGTGTTTGTATATTGTAACCCGTTTGATGAAGAGGAAGGAGGTAATTGAGAAGGTATTTTACGACGAGTGGCTTGACTTGCAGGTAAATCATTATGCATAGCCAAATGTAGTTGTAATTGTCTTGAAACTGAAGAACCTCTTCTAACTTTTGATAAAGAGCCATTTTGGAATTTTTTCATAAATTCAGATTTATAAGAATCAGCAATTTGCCATTTCATACCTTTACCAGGTTCATTTGCCCTTCTTGGGACTTTTTCAAAAGCCTTGTTCAATGATAAATTATGTCTAATTGAATTTTGCCAACCAGATTTGGAAAATCTATAATATGCGTAATGACTTGAAATCCAATCATAAATTTCTGATAGTGAGAGTACACCATCAGAATTTGATAAGATTGCCTGGGTGATCATTGTTGCATAAGAGTAAGGTGGTTTAATATCTCTTGATTCTTCTTTTGATAAATCATTATCTTTATTCATCCCACCGCCATTCATACTTTCGTTATCTGAATCCACATTATTATACATTTGGAAACCTTTTAAATTGGAAGTACCAAAAGTACCTATAGATGAATTAGTTGGTAAAGAGGAATTACCAAATGAATTTTCGATACCAACATGATTATTTATACCATGAGGATGCGTCATTGAATTTGAAGATATAACACTCAGCCTTTTATTTTTCGGTTTGGGTAATTTATTTGAAATGGATTGCAATACGTTTGAACTTATTTTAGGTTGAGCATCAGGTAGTATAAACATCATTTGAGTTCCGCCAATATCAACAACAGCGCCTGAATGTAAAGGTGAAGCTTGAGCATTTGGCCCACAGGGGACCCTTACACCATCAATCTTAGCACCATTTCTTCCGGGGACTTTTAGCTCCCAGATTCTTGTTTCGAAATTATAATTCATTGAAGCATGGTGACGACTTACAACTTTTGCAGGTCCTAAATCTATATCGACTAAATTTGGATCATTTTGAATTGAAGCTAGGTTATTTGGCTGTTCGGTATTTCTACCTATTGACACGGCTAAGGATTTCACATAGAAAGTCCAATTGTTACCTGCAATCTTAGCATAAGCCTGAACTTCAGTAGCTTGGTTTTTGTCATTCGCAAAATTTTCAGCAACAACTGTTTTATTCTCTGGGACTGCTAAAACTGATATCACAGCGTTTATAAGTTCGTTAGGATCATTGTATAAAGCAAGCTAAAGATGTAATCATTGTTAGTATCATGATCCGCCCTGGTCATCATCGTTATTTGTCATTGTCATTGTCATTGTTATTGTTATTCACTTGGATTCTCATTTGATGTTATTATACCAATAGCAATACCCAAACGTAAACAAAACAAAAAACATAAACAAAAACACTCCAAAACATACGTTATCAGTCATATCATCAGCGGACCTCTTCTTGCTATTGATATCCGACATTGTTTATTGACGAGATGGGTCTATAGGTATCTCACTCTGCCTTTGAAATGGACCACTTGAGCTATGGGCGGTTGTTGGTGGACGATAACAGTATAAAAAGTTGTTAGCGTTTAAACAATCTTTGTTCGTTCCCGCAAATTGATGGCTTTCAATTAAAATTCAAGCGAAAGAAGCAAAAAGAAAAAAAAAAAAAAAACCACTCTCTATACAAGTCCAAATGTGTTTATGAGTACTAAGAGAACAGTAATAGATGGCTATCCCTTTTGCTGTGCTGGTCTGAATGTGTATATGTGTATATATATACCGCTCTATATCAAACAGTGATTAATATATCCTATATCACTTCTTAAACTTTTATTGGTGCACTGAGTTTCGGTTTTTCAATTTTGTTATTTTTTTTTGTTTACAATTTTGAAAAAAACCAAAACAAACAAAAAATCAAAGAAATTCGCGAAACTTACGTAATATAAAGGTCGAAAGTTTTTTCTTTGTGACCGGAATGTGTGGTGTATACCCGGTTGTGGGTTTTGAAGAATACTACTAACCCATCTCATCTCATCTCATGTCATCTCATCTCATGTCATTTTTGGTACTTTGTTGATTTGATTGGTACTGGCGGGTGTGGGTACAAGGCTGGCAGATGTTTGAGAATGGGCTGCTAGGGGAAAGCGCTAACCACAAGGAACTGGCAAGGCTGCTGCGGAAGCGCTCTGAAAGACTCAAGAGAGAAAGAGCTAGAGACTTGCATAATGATGATGGTGATGGTGATCACAATAGTGTTTATCAAGACTCTCAAGAATTGGAAAAAATCAAGTCGTTTGGCCCAGAGGATACCTATGAGATCTGGCTACAAGAGAAACACATAAATAAAAATTTTGATAAATTTTTAGAAAAACCGCTAAAGAAGCGTAAAAAAAATTCAAATCAAGAACTATTTGACGATTCGAATAACGAACAAAATGATGAAACTGTTAACGACTACACTAGTGATGAAAGTATAGACTCTATGGATGAAGGCTCTAAGAGTTCAAGGTTTGCTCTGGCGAAAGGACGCTACAAGATTAAAAAGCAAGGTTTGGAAATTTTACCTCATTTCGATACAATTGATGAAACTGATACAACAGCGTCGTATATCCTGGCAAATAGGTTATCTTATTCAAGGAAACACACATTCATACTATCAAAACTTTTGCATTTGAACATTTTGAAAAAAAATTGGAAAATCGCCTATAGATGTTTCACTATACTAATAAGAATTCAGTACGTTGATATAAGATCTATATGGCCTTTGGGGATTGAAATTTTAACTAGATTAGCTGAAGAAAATTTTAAATCAACCCAACCGGAGAATTCAATCGACTCTTACCATTTGAGAACAACAACAACAACACTGGGACAATTCAAAGATGAACAGTTCTTGACTTGGTTACAAAATTTTTATCCTCCTCAAGTGTCTAAAAATCCCAAAATATTGAAATTTCCTCAACCTTTCAGAGTTTCATCTAAAACCACAGCTCCAATATTTGTACTGAATTTAATGTGGATTTTGATAATGAGACAAGATTTCCAAAAAATTAATGAAAAATTATCAGACTTACTTCTACAACCTCCATACATAAATGACGGAGTTTTCCATTTCTTACAAGGTTTATCTTATCAGCTAGAAGCGTCTAATTTATGTCATGAGCCATCGTTGGACAGACCCAAGATTGAGACTTTGATTGCAAATGCTAAAAAATTTTATAAAGAAGCAAAGATTAAAAACGCTGTCTTCCCAGAAGAATTGGTAAATAAGGAACTAAACCTTATATTGAGTAAAATTGGAGACTCTGATATGGATTTGAACACATCAGATTCAAGTATTTCTAATAATGATGTTTCAATGCAGATGAGTTCACCTCGCTAGGCAATGAATAGCCTTGGGGGTGCACGATTAACGAATTTACGATTAAATATATATACATATTCTTCAAAATTTGCTTGTATTGATCGTATATAACATAAACTTCTTTAAATTCGTAAAAATAGCTTGTGTGTGACAATTGATGATTCACACATCAAAATTACCCAGCAGATGATGAATTTGGGGTTTGCTTCATCGAATCAATCTCTTTGCCCAATTCTTTAACTTCCGTATGTAATCTCCTAATCTCGTCAATCAATTGCTTGGATTGATTCAACGAGGTAGAATCAACAACTTCTTCACCAATGTCAAATCCACCGGGCATACTATTCGTGGATTCAATCACAGAATCTTCTTCTGGTTTTTTGCCTTCTTTTTTACTCAATTCAGTCATCACGGATCCTTGAATTTCCCTTGAAGGTGACTTCTTTAAATGCGCAGTTGTGTTCTCATTCAATTTAAACTGATACTCATCATGATTTGGCGATGCATTTGAAAGTTTAAACAAAACCCAGCCTGGTGGCGTCAGAGCATTCGATTTAAGCCTTAGCGTATGATCATTTGGATCATTTCTATGCATGTTATTTGCGGTTTGGGTTGGACGATGGAAAAATCCTGAGCTATGCGGTAAATGCTGATTCAAGAAAGGTGGCGGCGATATTGGTTCTAATGGTCTATTGATTGATGTGTGTATTTGACGGTTTGCCTGAGGTTGGTGAAGCCCATGTCGATTGAATCCTTCCATTTGCGTTTGAGTTGGCACTTGAGGTTGTACACGAGTCTGACCATGTTGATTATTATTGTTGTTGGTATCGTTATTGTTGTCCCCATTCCCATTTCTATCGTTATTATTATTGTTGTCATTATTATTGTTATTGTTATTGTTATTGGTGCCATTGTTAAATACAGGAGCTCGGCACATTGGGCAAGCTTGTGACCTTTCAAACCACCCTTTCAAACATCCTAAATGAATGATATGATTACAGTTTAATTTCTTTGGATAGGCACGTTCACCTTTGCGGACACCTTCAACTGTCATATCATCTCTGCAAATGATACAGAGATTATTATCATCAGATAAATCTTCCGCTGTGGCATCTTGTAATTTGAAATCCAACTCTTTAGCCGCCCTTTGATATTTTATCAATGAATCAATCTGTTTATAGAGATTTATGAAATTGAAAAAGACATCTTTGAATAAATAAACTGGGTATCTGTATGGGCCTAGCAAAGTGAATAATAAAAACATATGGATAATAAGAATGAAGGAACTGTGTATGATTTCCAAAATCTTCATATATAGACTCTTAGATTCCATAACGTCCTCGTCGGGATGGTTTTTCAAATAAACCAACTCATAAGCGTTCAATAACACTTTGGACCCTAATAGTAACAAATTCAAAAATAACACAGTGAATTCAAATCCAAAGGCAAAATAAACATCTGGATTATTACCAAATGAATATTCAACACATGAGTATACCAGGTTATAGTCAACAAATAACAGAAGCAATAACGTCAAAGTGTTTTTAGTCCGAAGAATTTGTGAGGGAGTTGATGCATGTTGAAACACATAATCGAATCTATCTTGTAGAACCCAATGGAAAACTTTCATGAATAAAGAGAACAACGTTAGAATCCCAGATACAAGCAAGAAATTATTGCTAAACATGGTTAATGCAATTAAACTGTTCAATACAGTGAATCTTGATCTCTCATATATGTGATCAATCTCGATTAGTCTCAACTCCCCAAACAGTACCCTTTGTAGCCCTTTACCTATTATAGCAGCCATCACCACTAGCCAATTTGCCAACACAATGATGCTAACCCCTTCGGAAAGCTTTACTGAAGCAGAGTAGAACGTAGGACTGCTCTGTATAACAGGCCATATCACAACAACGGCCATTATATTACTAAACTAGAGTCACAGTGTTAGTTAACGCTTATTCAAGCCGGGACTGAAGCGGGAAAATCAGAGAGAGCATTCATATTGAACCAACATACCAATGAATAAATAAGGAACTGGGTCCTTTGTGAAACTTGTTGCATTTCCCCAATAGTTATGATCCGTGTCTCTTCGATACCTTCCAAAAGAGATTTCTTCTGATTGCTTTTGTACAAAGTTAATGATGATTTCTTATATATCCTGTACTTCTCATTCAAAGCTATTCGCTGTTCGTTTATCTTTAATTGGTTTTTTCACCAGGCCACGAAATTTTAGCACCTTTAAGAACTAATAAAGTGCTACTTTCCCACTAGGAAAAGGTTCCGAACTTAGAAGACAAACTCCATTCTTTCAAAGGGGCCAAAAAGTTTCGAAAATGAGTAGCATAGGTATAAAACTTGGGGGGCTTTTCGTTCGTCAAATTTCCAAACCCATCTCAGTATGTGTTGTGCTTTGTCGTTGTGTGTCAGATCGCCGAGGACTATATCACCTTTTGATCTATTGCTTCAATACAAAATAAACGCTAACTAACATGCTCATTTAGAACATCATAAAAGCACAAGCAAAAGAACATGAGGCATTCAAGAAAATCTGTATATCGATTGCCCAACGTGTGCATAGGACAGATGTGAATCTGAGAATGAAACTGATGGGTGAGAAGGGGGCAAAGGTTCGTCCTTTGAATGATAAGAGAGCTATTGAAAGTGGTGCTAATTTCTTATCTGAAACATTTGTATTGTGAGTGATTTGCGGCTAGCGTTTGACAAAGTTGAAATTCTGTACTAACAAGTGTATCTAGTGCTGTTGCAGGTGGACTTATACTGTTTGAATCATATAGACAACGTCAAAAAGAGCTTTCGAGAAGAGAATCGGTTGCCGATGATATTAAGACGCTTCAGTATGAAATACAATATTTGAAAAGAAAACTTAAAGAGTATAACGTCAAGTTAGATGATTACATCCCACCTGACGATGTAAAACCTCTAGTGTTGAAACTAGACCAAAACGGTAATGAAGTCGATCTTGATGAGATCATGGATAAAATAAAAGAGAGAGTACAAAACGTACAAAAATCACCGGAAGCAAAGAAGGCTTCTTCCAGTCCCATAGCTCCAAAGATAGAAACGGATTCAAAATCAACATCAATACAAACGTCAGATTTCAAAAAGATCGTGGAAGAAGCTAAAAGCGCATGAAGCGAAGTGATGATCTAGACTACAATTAATTATATAATATTCACAAAAGAATAAGAGAAAAGGTAATATTCAACTTGTATATATCAAAGTAAAGCATAGATCTCATATATATATAACATATACATGACAATATAAAGAATGTGAGATGTCTGTAGATTTTGAAGTACTTGTAGTTCAGGGTATTTTAAAAAAGCCATGTACGTTTCTTAACTTATGGCATGTCAGATCGCACACTTCTGAATAGAGTCTGTAGTGCATAAACAGATTATGGACGTAATTTCCATAAAATTTGCTTTTAAATTGGATGCTTCAAGATCTGAAATTTATATGGGCTTGAATATGTTTATGTGTCTCTTACCGCTTTAAATAAAGTGGATTAGAATAATGTATTATTGTTTTTAAGTGCTGAATTTTATATAGAATGGAATAGAACCTCTCAAAGATGCCTACTGCTCTCTTGTAGCAAGAAATAATGTCTTTTTGAAGTTTTTTGATATGCCTAATATAAAGATTAATCAAAATTTAACTTTAAAACTCGCAATTAACATTGACTAAATTTATTGCAGTTGGTAAAAAAATTACAAAAATCTTCTAAATTCTCAATTATCTCAAATTTGTGACAAGGGCTATACCCCAGCTAGGTTTCACTAGCCAGCCTTTGTATATACTTTAAAACAAATGTTATGTAGTGACTATCTATGTCGAAGCTATGCCAATGGTTTCTGGAAAATCTCCGTATTTGTGTTCTATGCAGAAACATGCAGATCTTGAACAAAGCTCAAGATACAAAATTTTGATTCTTTTGTAAAATTGGTTTACTTACGGTAAGCTATACCACACAAACTCAAACGATTGTATCAGAATTATTGTACTATTAGAAGCGAAAGTACAAAATCAACTTTTATCTACGAATTGCTAAAATCTACTCATGTTTTTTTTGATTACAGGGCTTCCAGCTTAAGATGAAGTGGAAGGACAACTTTACAAGCGTTTAATTTTGATTCACATTTGAGTAATCCATGGTACTTAAATTCTCTTTAAATAGCCCCACTAATAACAAAAGCCATCTATATACTTTCCAGATAGTTCTCCAAAATCTGAAAAGGCAGTTGAATCATCATGCCTTGTCTATAGAAGAAAATCTTGACACTGGGACAATTGCCTCTCCCATTTTCACCAACTGGAAAATTGTTTAAATGAGCTTTTAGTTTTTGTGAGATACTATATATATATGTATATATATATATATATATTTGAAGTGACTTGGTAATGTGAATTGATTATATCTATACAAACCCCGGATTCTGACGACTTCATCAAATTGCCAATTCCCATCTCAATAATATTCAAAGAACGCTTTTAGAGGTAGCAAATACAATTTAATGACCTTGGAATCAACTCTTGATTACAGTACGACTTTTAAAGAATCATTCATCTATACATTTAAAATGCTGTTACTTCCAGTCAAAAATTTGAGTAGTGGCCCTTGTCCAGATCAAAAATTTGGATTTATGTTGTCATGGCGACCAAGTTTTTTCTAAGAGAGGGATTAAAATCAAAACAAACGCGAACACGAATTCTCAACCACTTGTTAACAATACAACGAATGATAGGATCACTGTGGAAATCATATCAAAGGCTACAATTGAACCCATGTTTGATCTTAATAAAAAAACACCGTATATGTAAGAAGAACGTAGCTTCTCATAATAAAATACACTAGTCAACCGCCCTTCATCCTTAGCTCAATATTATGAAATAGTAAAACAAAGAGCAGCAAATTTGACCATTAATACAAAAATAAAGTACCCCTTAACCAGCGACAACTAAAATATTATACAGAATCGATTTTTGATACAAATATGAAATTGAATCATTTCAAGTAGCTTATTTTTTCTTTTTTTGTTCGACTTTTAATAGAAGAGCCTGTGAGGTTAAACTTTGTTAGTATAATATTCTATGGAAAATCAAATATATAAAGTCAAAAAAACATACCTTGTTAATATGTGGCAAAACACCACCGTAAGCAATAGTAGCTTTGATCAGAGTATCCAATTCTTCATCACCTCTAATAGCTAATTGTAAATGTCTTGGTGTAATTCTCTTTAATTTTAAATCTTTAGCGGCGTTACCAGCTAATTCTAAGACTTCAGCAGTCAAATATTCCAAGACAGCTGTTAAATAAATAGCGGCTATTCAACGTTGGTTAATAATTGCACGTAATGCTATGATATTGATTCAAAAAAACATACCTTTAGCACCAACACGGATCTTGTGTTGAGCGTTTCTTTTCAAGAATCTTTTAACTCTACCAACTGGGAATTGTAAACCTGCTCTTGCTGAGTGAGATTGGGATCTGATACCACCATCTTTGGCACCGGATTTACCTTTACCTCCGTGAACTTTTCCTGACATTTTAATTGATTAGATTAACTGGGGTTTTCGTTGTTGTTGTGTAACTAAAACAATTGTTGATACTTTCCAAAAACTTGTTTTGGTTTTCAGAAAGGTTTGTTTATAAAAGTGGGAAGTGTGTGTTTAGTGGTTTTTTCCCGAAAATCATCTTCGCGTACGATAAAATTCGCGAATTATATTTTATAAATGCAATTTGCGGGTAAATTGGAAAAAACTGGCACTCCCGATATTGGCAGATCATAATGAATCATTATTTAAGAAATCAGTGTCGTGTAATTACAAAGTTAATTTTGATACAGATTATTTATTAATAACTATTTACATGTCAAGATCAATTAACATACGTTTCACCTCATCTCTATTTGCATAATTCATCTTTAAATCATATTATTGTTGAACTCAGAACATACCTGGCATACCACCGGCACCTGCAGCTGGAGCAGCTGGAGCAGCTTCTGGAATGTCAACAATAGCAACTTCGGTTGTAGCTAATAATGAAGCAACACCAGAAGCATCAACTAAACCACTACGAACAACTTTCAAAGGATCAATGATACCAGTTGAAATCATATCAGTGTATTCACCTTTTGATGAATCGTAACCTTTGTTGAAATCTTCACCAAAGTCATCAATGATTTTACCAACAATAACTGAACCTTCTTCACCAGCGTTTTCAATAATTTTTCTAGCTGGTTTAGTAATGGCTTTTCTGATGATATCAACACCTAATCTTTGGTCAAAGTTATCAGTTTTAACGTCTTTCAAAACTCTTGAAGCTTTCAATAAAGCAGTACCACCACCTGGTAAAATACCTTCTTCGACAGCAGCTCTAGTAGCATTCAAAGCATCATCGTAACGATCTTTCTTTTCACCAACTTCAACTTCTGAGGCACCACCAACTTTGACAACTGCAACACCACCTGATAATTTAGCTAATCTTTCTTGTAGTTTTTCCTTTTCGTATGATGAAGTTTGATCATCAGCAACAGAACTTTTGATTTGTTCAATTCTGTCTAAAATGTTTTCTTTCAAACCTTCACCGTTTAAGATAACAGTATCTTCCTTGGTGATGGTAACAGATGCTGCAGAACCTAATAATTCAGGAGTGGCATTTTCTGGTTTCAAATCAATTTCTTCATTGAAAACAGTACCACCGGTTAAAATGGCAATATCACCTAAAGTGTTCTTTTTGTTGTCACCAAATCCTGGAGCTTTAACAGCACAAACGCTAACTTGACCTCTAATTTGATTCAAGATACAAGCAGCTAGAGCTTCACCATCGATATCGTCAGCAATGATTAACAATGGTCTTCTACTTTTAACGGCAATTTCAAAAGCTGGCAAGATATCATTGATAGCTGAAATTTTTTTGTCACTCAAGAAGATCCATGGTCTTTCTAATTCGGTTTTACCTGATTTTCTATTTGTAACAAAGTATGGTGAGATGTAACCTCTGTCAAATCTCATACCTTCGGTAACTTCCAATTCATCTTCTAAAGTTTTACCTTCCTTAACAGTGATCACACCTTCTTTACCAACTTTTTCCATAGCTGAAGCTAATAGTTTACCAATGTGGGCGTCACCATTAGCAGAGATGGTAGCGACTTGAGCAATTTCTTCAGAAGTGGTGATTTCCTTTTTGTTTTTTTGTAAGAAATCAACAACAGCTTCCACAGCGGCTTGGGTACCTCTTCTTAAATCCATTGGGTTACAACCAGCTGCGACATTTTTAACTGATTCAGTGAAAATGGCTCTACCTAAAACAGTAGCAGAAGTGGTACCATCACCAGCACTTTCATTAGTTTTAGATGCAACTTCTTGTAACAATTTAGCACCCATGTTTTCAAACTTGTCTTTTAAAGTAATTGATCTAGCGACAGTAACACCATCTTTGGTAATTTTTGGTGAACCAAAATCTTGTTCAATTAAAACATTTCTACCTTTTGGACCTAAAGTAACAGAAACAGCATCGGCTAAAGTTTCAACACCTTTTAATAAAGCAGCTCTACCTTCAACACCAAATTTCAATTCTTTGTGAGATAGGTTTCTAGCTAATGACAAAGCTTGTCTTTTAACAGTTGGACGGGCGGCGCGCAACATTGTTGATTATTTATAGATAATGACGGTTGATTCCAATGTATCTAGATGGTGTTTGATTCCTTGGGGGAACAGGAGTTTTTATAAAGGATTTGTCACTTCAGCGGTTTTGCTAGAATTTTCCAAAGCATTACTGAATTCCGGTGTTCGGTTGTCGAGATTTTTATTACAAAACTTTTTCTTTATAGTGCAGCCCAAGTTTTAGTAGCAGAGTAAGTGTTCAACACTGAGTTCGAATAAGAAGTGTTTTGAGATTGAAACAGTATTCAACAGGTGATTAGGTTATTACATTATATCTTACCCCTTCAAAAAGCTTCCTTGTAATTCTGCTCAATCCATTTCAGCATATCAGCTTCTTACCTATAACTGATCTATTGTCAGATCTTTCGCGATGATTTAATGCTGGAGAAACGTTTAGTGTTGAGTAAGAGTAGGACTTTTTGGGTACATTATAAATTGGCTACCATTCTGGAATCAATCTTCATTATAGTTCTGCGTCAGATATGGTAAGCCAGTTGCACTTGGTCAGCTCGTTACACTCACCAATGAAAAGCTTCGCAGAGTGTTAACTATCAGCAGGATCCGATCTTGACTCAGCAATTACATAAGAACCGTCTGTCAAAACTGTACCTAAAAAACTGTTCCAGACAATAGCTCATATGTGCTCACTAGCTCGCTTTTGTTATAAGCTTCATCATTCCTACTCCTGATTGATCAATAAAAATTTGGGCCTAGTCATGGCTGACTTTGACGGTGAGTATGACTGCAGTGCATGGACTGGTTTTGAAGCACAATGCTAACAATCATCAGGATTTTCTCCTATAAATGCGATATTTTACACAGTATTCCACCCCACTGAAGGTACCAAAGTATCTCAACAAGTACCATCAGGATCAATCGTAACGCCCACCAGGAGCACTTCCGATGTTCTCAGCGAGCCGTTGTTTGACTTTGATCTCGTGAAAAATTATGTCATACCAAAACCCCCATTATGTAATAGATTGGTGTCATTGAAAGTTGGTAACTATAGAATCATAGGATATCCTGTTAATATAATAGCGCCCCATTACGCTAGAAACTCATTCAGTTTCAATTTTTGCTTTGTGTTCAAGTATGGAAGCGATACAACACCTTATGAGTCATCCATAAAGAGGTTGGGGAAAATGTTTAAAAATCTGGAGGAACAGTATCAGTTGTTTTCAAGAAAAGAAAGAGATCGTTCATATTTCAAAGATGAGAATAGAAACTCCAGTGCAAACACATCAGCTGGTCTGACAAGCGCTACGAACTCTAAAGATGGAAGGGCAAATAGCACAATGGACAATGTAAATGAAAATGCAGCAAATTCGTCTTCAACCACCTACAAACAAATTTTGAATGACCTGGATAATGATATTGATTCTTCAACACCTTTGGGAATTGCCCATAGAGAAGGATACACAATCAAGCTAGACTCAATTGAAAGTCTGATACAACAAATTTACCAAGATTTAAATAATTATTCAGAGTGCTTGATACCCATTGACTCAGGTAATTCTGTTGATATCAAGTTGTTCCCACTACTGCCCTCTCCACCAAAATTGAGTCAAGAAGACGTCCCGATATCCACTGTGAGGCTTGAAAGCATGGTTGATTTGAACTGGGACCCTACTATGCTCAAGATTTTACCATTTATAAATGGTATAAATTCTATAAAAAAGATTAGTGCTCTAGCGAATGCAGACTATTGGATCGTCAAGCAGTGTATTCAACATTTAGTTTATTACAAATGTATCATTATCGTTGATATTTTCCAATTTTCAAATATTTATGCCCCAACTTCAGAAATCGATTTGTTTCTAAGAGACCTTCATATGGCTAGTGAGTGTCAAGCCTATGTGGTCAGTCCTTCAATTTTCAAAGATAGACCTTATCAGACGGAAGCGACAGATTCAAATAAGAGTATTGGAAAATCACAGAGTAAAGATAGAAAGCATGACACAAATCAAAATACCTCATCATCAACACTCAACTTGAACTCTAAAAGAACCAAAAAGGAAGTGATACTGCTACCTTCAAAAGCCAAATTATTTTATCTTTATAGATCATTACACCAGGGTCAATCGGTTAAAAGTTGGTACAAAGAGCATCTAACAGAATTGGAAAACATAGATGTTAGACGGTTTTTATCATTTGGAGTACTGAGAGGACTAATTTATCGAGTACACTCCTATCCAATCATCGATTCCGTTATACTCAATGACCAAAGTCAACAAATGAATAATACGTATAGCTCATGGTCGAACTCGATTTCCAAGGCGACTAAAGCCAGCGAAGATGATGACAACGAAGAGGAAGAGGAAGAGGAAGACGAACTAGACTCTGACGACTCCGATGCTGACGAAATGGCTCCGCACACACTAGTTGGAGCTAAACCGAAAAGTCCACTATTCAAACGAAACAGCCATTCGCTCCAAAACGATCTCACGAAAGATCAGAAGGATAAAATTGCAGTCATTTTGAAAAACATGAGGTGCTTTAAAAATTTTGATGCGATTTGTACTGAGCTTGAAATGGACAAGAAATCAGTGGAAGTACTACTTCGAAAGATTGGACATTTCAACGTTGTAAATAGCTAATTGAAATTCATAGTAATCATAGTAATTTTACGATAAACCATTATACCCAAAGTGCCCGTAACACGAAAAACCACATTGTTGTTGTTGTCCGGACAACAGACTTTAGATGGTAAATTTTGTAAACAAGAAAAAAACGAAAAACATATACACGTCAAAAAGCGATTAGACAGTGGGATTCACATTAGCCTGAGATATAAGATTGTTCCGCTCTATTGAAATCAATTCTTTTGTACATTATATTGGAAGTCATTGAGCGCCCCACACAGATTGTCCAAAATGAGCGCAGAGAATGAAAACATTCAAGTGGTGGTACGGTGCAGAGGTAGAAATTCTAAAGAGACTAGTATCAAGAGCACAGTTGTGGTAAACGTTGAGGATGAGGAAGGTCAAGATGTTGTTTTGAACCCGTCAAATGAGACTGGAATCACAGCCAAGTTGGCGTCGAAAAAGTATACTTTCGATACAGTGTTTGGCCCAGCATCTGACCAACAGACCATTTTCAATAAGGTAGCCATTCCATTATTTAATGATTTCTTGAAAGGGTATAACTGTACCATGCTGGTGTACGGTATGACATCGACTGGTAAGACATATACAATGTCGGGTGACGATAAACTAGTAGATGGTGTATTGAGTGATAAAGCCGGTGTTATTCCAAGGATACTTTTTAAGCTTTTTGAAGTATTAAATGAGTCAAAAGAACAACTAAATGAAGACTATCTGGTTAAATGCTCGTTTGTTGAAATATACAATGAAGAATTGAAAGATCTTCTCACAGATGAGGCTAATAAAAAGCTCAGAATATTTGATCAAAAGCCAACATCCACAACAAATGGAACACCGAGTTCAACTCCTGGACAATCAAACAATAAATCAGCCATTGTGATACAAAATCTAGAAGAAGTGATTGTGAAAAACGCACACCATGGGATTAAGACATTACAAAAGGGCTTAAAAATAAGGCAAGTTGCCTCAACAAAGATGAACGATGTATCCAGTAGGTCTCATACTATTTTCACGCTAAGTTTATTCAAGAAGGTCGGAGCAACTGGTGACTTGTTCAGAATCTCTAAAATGAATTTGGTCGATCTTGCAGGCTCTGAAAACATAAGCAGGTCTGGCGCTGTCAATATGAGAGCAAAGGAAGCTGGGTCTATCAATCAAAGTTTACTTACACTTGGAAGAGTGATAAATTTACTCGTGGAGAAAAATCAACAACATATACCCTATAGAGAATCAAAACTTACAAGAATTCTCCAGGATTCCTTGGGTGGTAGAACTAAAACTTGTTTGATTGCAACAATTTCGCCTGCGAAAGTGAACTATGAAGAAACGCTGAGTACGTTGGAATATGCAAACAAAGCAAAAAGTATAGAGAACAAACCACAATTAGGCTTAACTTTAGGCAAGGAAATTTTGGTGAAAGAGTTGAGCATTGAACTTTCAAAAGTCAAGGCTGACCTTAATTCGACTAAGTTGAGAGACGGAATCTACATGAATAACGACAACTATGAAGAGTTTATGAATGATATACAAGAATATAAAACTGAAATAAATGAAGCTACGAGATCTTCAGAACTATTGAAGAAGCAAAATGAACAGTTGAAAAAGAAGGCATCGTCACTGGAGTCACAAAATAATGAATACCTGACACTAATAAACACTTTAAATGCCACTGTTGATAGTCTTCATAATAAAATTGATAAGCAAAAAGAGCAAGAGGAACAGTTTAGTGTATCTTCATCTAAGTTCAAAATGTTGATAACCAAAATAAATAACAATTTGTCAGTATTCAAAAACTACGAAAGTGAAGCCAAGTCAGAAGTTGAAAGAATTACAAATGTGAACATCCACAAGTTGATTGAAAAGATTGAGACAACGGTAGCTAAAAACGTTGTGCAATCCGAAGTATCGCCTATAATATCATCTATACAAAAGGATTTCAATCAAATGATAGTAAATTTACAAAGATCCACTTATGATGCCTGCAAAAACGTCGGAGATACAATATTATCCAAGTTTCCTTATATATTTGAAGAACTTGAGACAAGTTTAGCTGATTTACAAACTTTAGTTAAAAAATATGAAGAGTATGTCAATGAAGAATTTTCTAAGCTTTCGAAACAAAACAATGACTTTACAACACATTTAAATGGCTCGCTTTTCACAAATCACGATGGTTATTTAAATTCAGTGATTGGTGATGTAAATTCCAAAATTGAAAACGATTCAAACGATTTACTCAATAAGTTTGTCGAACTAATAAGAGAACAAAATACAAAACATCAGAAAACAATAGTGGACAGTATACGGTCTGTAAATCAAGAAGTAATAACCATTGAAAAGGCACAACTTTTACCTGTTCAGAGCGAATGGGAAAGAAGTACGCGTGAAATTATCAATAGCTGTGACTTCAACACAAACAAACTAGTCAAAGATCATGATAAAAAATTGAAACTAGTCTCCAATTCCCTTAAAGAAACAAACAAGCTGACAAATCTGTCCAAAGAATCAATCAACAAAGAATTACAGAATGTCAATAATGTCACAACTCAATTTAAGAATAACACTTCGGTTGAAAAAGATTTAAATGCTCTCAAGAATACGTTTATACAAATTCAACAACAAAACTCCGAATTAGCAGCTGGCTTGATGTCAAACAAAGATAGTGTTATAGAGATTGGTGATCAATTAAAGGAAAAGATTGTTAACAATGATGATATAACAAATCTCGAAATTGAAGATGTTAATAAGGTGTTGAACGATTTGGATAGTGAACAGAAAGAGATGAAAAAGGCGTTTTTACCCACTGGGAAAACACCAGTAAGACAACAGTTAAGAATACCCAAAAAATTAGATGAGATATCTGCAGAGTCTTTGAACAGGTCTCCACCAAAATTTCAACTGATTGGTCAAAGGTTCAGTGAACCTAGTGATGATTTGAAAGTAGAAAATAAAGAGAACGTTACGTCCAATAAAAGAAAAGGAACATTTGGCGGGGTTGATGTATCTAAAAAGGCAAAGTTCGCTATGGGAGGAAGAAATAGAGCTGACAGAAGCAAATAATGTAATGAGTAATTTATATTTAAATAATTTTAATAGACAAATTAATGATTTTTTTTTTTTACATTACCTCAACATGGTATTCAAACTAGCCGAAATCTAGAGTATGTCATTCTACAGACGTGATTGTCTGGCTTCCAACGAAAAAAAGAAAGCCGTCCATTTGTACAAAGATAGTGCATTTGATGCTAAACATTAACAATATTGTACATTGTTATAGTGGATGAGCTCCTTAAATATATAATATATTTCTTTTTTTGTTTTTATTTTGTGCGGTGTCTAATGTCCGTATTCATCATCATCTTAAATCTGAAGCTCCACTAATGGATCTTCTAAACTGCTCATAAGATGCAGAAGATCTTGTCGAGGCTGATGATGATCTTCTTCTTTGTTTTCTGGCTTGATTTGGATCAACATGGAATTTACCATGTTTTCTAGCAATTAATCCCAAAATATCTGTTAAAGAAACAACACCTATTAATTTACCAGCTCTACCTTCATGTTCTGGTATCAATGGATTAGATTCCAAATTACCAGATGAAGTTGCACCAGTTGGTGTGGATCCCGAAGAGTTTGAATTTGATCCGTGTAATGGACGAACCACCCATAATCTATGTGATTTGGTAGCGACTAATTTTGCAATTGTTCTTGCCAATGATGAAGAAGGATAAACATGGAAAATTGGGAATGAATCTTTACCATCTTCCAAACCTCTTAAGTTCAAAATGATTGAAATGAAGTGTAGACAAGTCTTGTGTAAAATGTGTGATTGTGAGGATTTAGTAACATGTTTAACATCTGTAACTGAAATATTCCCGAGTAAGTTCAAATGGTGATCAACAACAGCGATTGATGAGATTTTGTCTGTATTCATTTTAACTAGAGCATTTATTAGTGGTTCATCGCCATAGACTGAAATAACTTTTGAGTTACCAATGTTTAATTCAGAGATTGGAAATTGGAAGATAGGTTCCAAAGAAGGGAATCTTCTAGCGTTGTCCCAGAAATATTTGATCAATCTTCTCTGTGATAGGATACCTGTTATCTTTGTTGATGCGTCATTCGTTATAGCGATTCTATGAACTCCAGATCCCAGTATTTCCACAACAGTTGACAAATTTTCTGATTCTGATAATTTATAAAATGGATTTTTTGGAGCTAGTTGGCAAACAAATTTAACTGGGACTTGTTGACCCTTTTTAGCCTTTTCGATTAATTCTTTAACTTCTTCTATATTTTTGTAGTATGGATTTTGTGCAAAAGTTTGCTCATTCACCACCAATTTGCCCAAGACTAAAAGTAGATATGCGTTTAAGTCCGTATAGTCAAAAGTCAGGCAATTCACATCATCATCGTATTCTTCCACTGGCAATGAAGTCAAGTTATGAGTGGTGAGGACGTTGAATGCCTCCTCCACAGCTAGATCTGATTTGATAAAGATGAGCTTGGCGCTTTCAATTAGCTCATTCAATTTGATATCTTGCCAATCTTTGGTTTCTCTTGTTTGACTTGTAGATGTTGTATTTAGAGATGAAGTTGATGATTGTGAAGGGTTTCTTGACAGATTCAATGGATTTGGCTGCTCGATATCATTGTCATTGACTTCTAAAGGCGGTGGAGTTGATAACAGTTCCACTATTGAAGACTGTCTTGTACTAGAATGATGTGGTTGAGGACTGCTTGGTTGTCTGAAAGGCGAGCCTTGGTATTTGGAAGGAGTTGGTGCCATTCTGTTACGTTATGGCGCTTCTTTTGGAATGGAGAATTGTGATACACTTGCAACAATCAAAGGTTATTTTGAGTTACTAGTAGCAAAAACAACCGGATGGCGATAACAATCAGCTAAATGAGAACTCTACTCGTGGACTATATTCAATTGTAAATTCAACGGGAATGGACTTGGATTTGGTGTTCAAGGACTAAATGAATTGATCAATTGAGCTTTCCAATAGAACCGCCCAATTATTTGTGTCTGTTTTGAAGTACTTTGGCAATGTCAAACCTGCAACTATGCTTTCAAGAGCAAAAGATTTTTCTTAAGGATTTATGACTTCCCACAAAAGGCCAGAAGGAACTGGCAGAATCAAATCACACCCAAACACCAATGCACCCGCGAAACCCCGTGGGTCATATTGTCTTATTGTCTTATTGTTTACCAGTGTTGGTGTGATGAGTCAAGTCGAGTTAGTCACACATATTAGGGGTTATTTGAAGGGAACTACAACGAGGAGTTGTCTTTTTGTGAAACAAGTGAAACAAGAAAATTGTAAATCTATACTATATAAAAGGGCTAAGCCCCAGTTCACCAAGCTAGTTTGGCCCATAAGCACTTTGGATATTTTCTAATTGTAAATTTACGTAGCTCATCGTAAATCAGCACAACCGCACCAAATCCAAGGGCGATAAAATAAAATTTAGCTGGAACAGGTGAAGTATTTAAAACATGTTGAAACCATGGAACGTAGTTGAAGAAAAAAGTAACAGCCAGGGCGAAAACTATGGCAAATAACATCGGATAATTTGAAGTAGACTTATCAAATATCGGCTTTTGTTGGAAAACACTCAAATACCTTGTTCTTGTAGCAAATAAGTTGAAAAATTGCATAATAACCAATGTGATAAAGTAGATTGATGAAACAGTGTTTGTTAAATCACTGATTTTGTCTGCACTGTATTTTGCCGGATATTCACCATATGATAACGATAAAACATTAAAAGGAATGCCCTTCTCTTTGAAATACAAAAAGGACATCAAGAATGCAACAAAACAGTAATAAGTACCAACTGTGATATAAGAGTGTAGTAACAGGTTCAAATTGACCAATCTGTTACCTGTAATACTTCTTGGTTTCTTTTCCAATAAGTTCTTCTCTGGCGATTCATAAGCTAAAGTAACAGCACCAACACAGTCAGTCAAACAACAAATGATAATCATACAGAATGATGACAACACTTGCGGTAACCCAAAAATGACATTTAACAAAACTGGCCACAGCTCACCATAAGTACCAGCTGGTAATAAATAGACAACAGTTTTTTTCAAATTCTCAAAAACTAAACGACCATATTTCAAAGCGGTCACCATTGATGAAAAGGATTCAAGTAAAACCAAGTCAGAGGCCTCCTTGGCAATATCAGAACCTTCAGCCATCGCGATACCAATATCAGCTTGTCTTAATGAAGGAGCATCATTCACACCATCACCAGTCATACCAACAACATGCTTTCTTTTTTGAAACTCTTCAACAATTCTTAATTTTTGTTCAGGTGTGGTTCTTGAAAAGACAATTTGCTGATAACTTGTCAAGTGTTCCCATTGGTTTTCATTCAAAAAATTTAAAGACGTACCACTTATAGAAATAGCACCTTCAGTTTCAACGCGGTCACATAGTTTTGTCTTGGATGGATCTGCAACAGGATAATTTATATCTAGTGAGTTAACATTAGCAACTTGATCAGTATCTAAAATGTTACACATTTTAGCAATTGCAACCGCAGTCAATTCAAAATCACCAGTAACCATACAAAATTTGATACCAGCACCTTTCAAAGTTGTAACAACATCATAGATATCATCCTTTGGGGGATCAGTAATACCAACTAAACCTGATAAGATTAGACCGCTTTCTGATTCTTCCATTAGTTTATCATGTGCCATTTTACTTGTGAGCTCAATATTGGAAAAACGTGAAACATGAACTGGTTTATAAGCTAACAACACAACTCTTTGACCTTTCATAGCCCAAGATCTTTGAATGTTCTGGACCTGGAGTAATGATTCATCATTGAGTAGAGTGACTTCACCATCTTGGTTTTGGTAGTATAAACATTTTGGTAGCAGAATGTCAGGTGCACCTTTTATTAATAATGAGTAATGTAACAGTGGATCATTTTGCTTTTCAAATAAACGGATCATGAATTTGTTTTTAGAGTTGAAAGAAACTTCAGCTTTTTGATTCCATTCTTGTAATAAGTCATGGTCTGGATCCAACTCTTCACCAAATCTTAAAATGGCTTGATCGGTTGCGTTACCGTTGATAAGTCTTTCTCTTAATGGTTTGTTCATAGTAGTTGGATTGAAAGTAGCAGAGTTACACAATTTGGCAATTGTTGATAATTGTGATTGGCCAGCTGTTAAATCTTTGGATTTTTCTTCTTCAACTGCATCTCCTACGCTTGAATCATCTGTAGGATCTTCATTTGATATTTTGCCTCTAGATTGAACAACTTCATCAACACCAATGGAATAACTTGTAACAAACATTTTATTTTTAGTCAAAGTACCTGTTTTATCGGAACAGATGGTGCTGACTGAACCTAGAGTTTCAACAACTGACAAGGATTTACACAAGATTTTGTTCTTTTTCATTGCACCAGCAGTAATGATTAGACACGTTGTTAAAGCGATAGGTAAACCTTCAGGAATGAAAGCAACTGCAACAGACACCAAGTCGACAATTAAAGTTGAAACAGGAATCCAATCTGGATAAGATTTTCTTAACCAAGCACCCCAGATAACACACAAGATAACAATAAGAGTAACAATGATGGAAACTGTTAATCCAACAAATCTTAAGATTTCCCTTTGTAGTGGTGATAATCCACTTTTAGGTTCTGATGATAATTTGGCAATTTGACCGAAAACAGTGTTATCACCAGTGGAGATGACTATACCATAACCCGAGCCACCAACACAATAGGTACCTTGTAACCCAATACAAGAACTTTCCAAGAAATTTGAGCCTCTTTCATCAGGATCTTGGGTGGCCACGATTGGTTTGGATTCACCGGTTAAGATAGATCTATCAAATGCGAAATCGTTACCTTCTATTGAAACAAATCTAACATCAGCAGGTAATCTATCACCGTTACTTATAAAGACCAGATCACCTGGGACTAAGTCTTTAACTTGTTCAGTGGTCTTGACACCGTTTCTTTTAACACTTGCATCGTTTGGTAACATACCATTAATTGAATTCATAACTCTTGAAGAAGTAAAATCTTGCCAAAAATTGAAGCCAGCTTGTAAAATAAAGACTAAAATCAGGACAACACCTAAAGCTAAATTTGCAACTGCAGGATTTGGGTTTCCCAAAGGTTTCCAAGCGATGCAACATAAGATACCACCGGTTAACAACAAAGAACCAAACCCACCAAAGAAATACATGAATAACTTCTTCAACCAATTTGTCTTTGGTGGAGTATGTTGATTTGGACCAAACAGTTTCAAATGCTTTTCAGCTTGAGATGTAGTCAACCCATTGGTTGGATCAGTTGATAGAGAATTGGCAACTTCATCAACAGTTTTAACATGCCATGTAGTGTCTTTGAAATCCTGAACCGAAGTACCAACTTTATCTTGTTTTTTCTTATTACCATTGAATTGATCATCTTCAACTCTATAAGAGATAGTTTTGAAAACTGGAGGTAAGGCAACATTTGGTTCAACTTTTGTTCTTGAAAGCGAAGTTTCAATTGAAGCTGTACTAATACGGCGGCTCAGAGTTGAAGGACGATTACCACTTCTTGTAGCGGTTCTGCCTCTTTCGTTCAACTCTTGGGCAAATCTAATGTTAGAATTTGCAACACCAGCTTCAAGATCCAATTCAGTAGAGATATCAGTATCCCATTTTGAAATGGTAGTTTCTTTTAAAGAGCCCATATTACTTGTTTATTTTCTGCTTCCTCTTCCAGCTGGAATAGCACAGTTAACAATGTAAACAACACCTACTCAAGCGACAAATAGTTCACAACAGTGTTAAGGCAAATCATAGAAAAAAAGACCAAAAGACCAAAACAGAAGCAGCTTGTCAAGTTTATATACTTTCATTGTAGCGGTACCCTCTCTAGACCCTTACAACCTGTTCTATAGCGGCATAAAGCAGTCACACAGTTTGTACTTGTGCCCTTTTTCGTTACGAGATTGTCCATCTGGATAACCGCCCAACGAATAAAGATGTTCATCACCAAAATTTTTTAGTATTAGGGTTCCCATTTACAGACAAAAGGGCTTACCAAATTCCATTGAAAGCGGCATAAACTTCTTTTTTCCCCCTGTTTGTATAACACCAGCAGTTGTCCCAAATGGACAAACAGTTTGTTCCATCCACTGCCCAATAGATAACCACCCGTTGTATACCAAACACCAATCTTCTTTACCTGCACATGCTTTGCCTTTCTACTAGATTCGCTAGTATATTAGGATTCTTTTTTTTTTGGGCTCAAGTCGATAAGCGAGATGTCCCATACGTTCCAAAGATCCCAGCTTGAGAGTGGCACACAGTTGTTTTATTGGGCAATGCCACTTGAGTTATTTTCCATCTATTGACTGGACCATTAGTTACAAAGTGGTCCTTTTTTTACCTAAGAGATGCATCACCATTTTGATGGGATTTTTTGGAACGAGTAAAAATGGGAATTGTTGATGGGCTTTTTAAATTTCTAAATTAGTTTGACGTAATACGCGACAGGTTTTGTTTTTTAGTGTACATTGACGTTTCTATGGAAAAGTTTTAATAGCGCAAAATTTATAGCTTAAGCAGCCAGAGATCCACCATTTTCATTCACAATACACAGGAAGAGAGAGAGAGAGAAAGAGAGAGGCAATGATAACTAGCTAAGGGCGTGCTGGAATATAAGCGCTTGAAATTCCATTAAAGCCATCTTTTAGCGAGACCTGGTACACTCTTGTCTAAAATTCATTTGCATACTCACATGTCAGTTAATATGCATAGAGATCGGGTTTACCAAACTAAGACCTTTTTTGTGTTTAGCGAGTCCGTCTACTCTTTTCTTTTCAAATATTGAGAACTCGTATTATTAAATCTCATATATCAAACCAGGAATAAATTATATAGTACAGTACATAGATCTTTAGTTGTATTGGTCCCAAAAGCTACTTTCAGTGAAATCCTTGATGGATTTCTCTTTAATAACAGTTGCACCGTCTTGATCCAAATCTAGGTAAAAAACGCTATCGGCTCTGATTTCATCAACCAAGTAATCCCGAACTTTATGGAAATTTAATCCAACTTGCACAATAGCATGTGAATCATCGCTTAGGGCAAAACGACCTCCAGCGTGTTTTACCGCTGCTCCAATAATATCAGGTCTAGGATACGGTGTGGCCCATCCTTTCCTTATTGCAGCACTATTCAACTCTAATATCCCGCCATACGATTTGATGAATGTTAAATTTTGCACAATTTGATCCCAAACCTCTGGCCAGTCTTTCTCAATAACAATATCTTTCAACACCTTACCAGTGGTTTCATCCAAATCGTCATCTTTTGAACACAATCGTATCAAATCAAAATGTCCAACAATCAATGGCTTCAACTTGGACAGTACTTTATACTGAAGGGCATAATATTCTCTAAATAACCCGCGTAACCCACCGCTAGCATCTCTTGCATCTTCCCAATTTTCTCTTCCATAATCAATAGGTATCTCTTTAACAAAATGAACTGACCCAACAGTCATATCAAACTGATACTTGTTTAAAATTTCAGCTGTATAGTCGATATGTGCATCATTTATACCTTCAACTTCCAAGCCAACCAAAAACTTTGTCTTGACACCTTCCTCCTTTCTCTTCTGTTTTAGTTCGATAGCGTGCTGGTAAAATTTCAAAAAGTTATCTGATAATGTCTCGGTAGTGAAATTTTGTTCGTCTTCTTCTGGATATAAAAACTTATTCTCCAGTCTAGGCATGTGCTCAGTCATACAGAAAGTCTCAAATCCCATATCGATAGCCCTTTGAGTTACAGTTTCTAGGGTATCTTGTGCGTGTGCTACATAATCACCACTATGACTATGATGTGAATGCATTTTGTCCTATTCCAATCTATAACCACTATAAGCTGTGGGACTTAGCTTTAATCTTTCGGTCTTTGAAAAGAGTGATATGCAAATTAAGATCAAGAAGCTTTTCGAGGATTTCAGACCTTGTTTATATACTCCTAAAACTTCAATGGCCCAACCTTCTTCCAAGCTCTTGATACACAAAGTATATTTTGGCTTGTTCAAACAAGCACAATGGTAGATCTGTATCGCTTCTAGTTCATTTCCGAGAAATCGCGAACCAAAATAACGGAACCACCGGCCGGCGATTACCGGAGATATCAAATGAAGTTGTATATTGTTATAAATGTCAATTGATAAATTCAAATTCAAATCTAACACATGTGTCTATGCAGAACATATAAATATTGCCCCAATCATCAAGCAGATGACCGAATAAATAATAAATAAATAAATAGAATAAATAATAAATAGGCTAATAAATAGATATGTTTAAAAATAAATAAAGATGAGGGTCAATTCATCTATTGACTTCCATCATCTCGTTGATCTTTGAAAGAAATATATTGTGATCAACAGAGGGAAGACCAATAGATGGTTGAAGCCATGGTATGTTGGACTGAACTTTATCAGTAGCTGGTAAGGTTAGCGAGTCTAAATATTTCAAACACTCGGCTTTAACCCGTGAAAGTTCAATATGTACGCCATTATCTTGAAGTTTTTTAATCACAATTAATCCACTCCATGGCTCTTTTGGGTTTCTGAACCCCTTTTTCAGTATATCGCTAGTGAGTTCTTTGTCGAATACTTTTTTCAATATATGTGCCTTGTCACTTGAATGGATATTCGTTATTTGTTTTGATTTCAAAAACTTTGTTACCTCACATAAAATCAATTCTGAACCTTGTAGATCAAATGTCCAAATAATATCACGAAGCATTACATTATATGTGATGGGGCTTATTTCTGAGCATTTTTGTGACATTTTCATCACAAGTTTTAAGATAAATTCATTAGTATTATTGGAACTTTCATCCATCAAATCATATGGGATGTGTTTGTGATTTTTTTTCAAAATTTCATACGCATGGTGCATCGTTCTTGGATCAATGACATTATCGCTTTTGATAAGTATTTGAATGTCTTCTACTGCTCTTCTAAATCTTGAAAGCTTCAAATTCGCATAGATCAAAGCCCCAATGACTTTGGAATGTCTTAATAGACCACTGTTTTGTAAATATTTTTCAAATTCAATGAATGTTTCCAGAAATTTATAATCGCCATCCTTGTATGTCTTCATACTTTCTGCTATATATGTAGAGGCTGTAATTTTTGAGTTCTCTGGAAAATTCTCAATCATATGCACGACAAAGTCAAAGGATCGTTGACAGTTATCTGATGTCTGTAGCTGTAGCTTCAGTAGTTTGAGAGAGGCGCCAAATGATGCTGGTAGGTCCTGATCCATTCGTGCATTGAAATTTTTCATAAATTGTTGTGGATCCTCCTCAAGTAACCTATGATCAATTGCTTCCATTATCTTGGGAGATGTTTCCAACTTTATGTCTGTTTTGGTAATGAAGGTCCGCAGTGTTTTGGTTTTGATGCTTGTTTTGTAGAACATGGTCTCCCAAAACTCCTCAACCACGAATGGCTGGGTTCCAAAAATACTTAATATGCTCGAAAGTTTTCCCTCTTGATCCTTTGAGGCTATGATATATTGTGCTAATAACTTGATAGAGTCGTGATCTAGCCACTCTTTTGGGTCATCGATGGCTTTCCCTAGTCTTGGAATGCAATGATCTAAAGACTTGAGATTTGATGTCCTCAGTATACTTTCAAATACTGGATTCAAATGCACACTCGAGTCCCTAGGAATGTCGTTGTATATTATGAGTATATTGCTCCATCTGTGAATATAATGATCTTTCAACTTCAGCTTGAAAAGATGGGGGATGATTTTGTGATAAATTTTGTGCCCAACCTCACTATGTATAAGCATCAGCGTTTTCAATGAATGTGGCTCATCGGATACTAAGCAAACGTTGAATATAGGTTCCCAATCAATTTTATCTGAATCATTCAGTAAATCTTGGAAAACGTAATACGCGGAATCAAACCTTTGTGAATTTATCAAGGATGCAACTAGCGTTTCAGCCAGGGGAAATGATGACTGTGATATAAGAGATTTCAAATCTACTGTTTTCATCAACGCAATCAGTTGGTTCATGAACAAGCTGTCTGAAAGTGCAATCTTTATGGTTATCAGCCAAAACTCTTTCAAATCACTGACCCTTTTCAACTGCGTTACAAGTTCATCCTCGTCACCACTGGCAAAATACTGCATCCACACTTCAGATACATTATCCATCTCATCCGGTGCTATGAACGGAAATTGCAAGACATCACGCATGACATTGAAAGGCAAGTTTGGATTTCTGTGTAATTGTTTAATCAAATCAGTTTTATCTTTTAGAAATGGGAAATTGATAATATTCTTCTTTCCTGGTTTATGATTGGAACAGGGGACAGCTTGCCTAATGGGCACACTCATTGAAAAGCATCGACTAGCGTGTAGCCGTAGCCCACATAAAGGCGGTCTTATGAAGCCCTTTATCATGACTGAAAGCTCAATGGATGGGACTTGAGGTCTTACGCTTTGATACATCTCTACAAGGTCTCTTTTGTTGACTTGATTTCGAGTTTCCCCAGTAGATATGAACTCGCGAACTTTCTCCAGACGTAAAAATTCAGGGTAAAATTACAAAGCACTTAGATAAGCAGTCGCGAAGATTATTTTAGTTATACATATTTTTATTTTGACACCATTAGTATACATTTTATCACAAGCTGTTCCATTAGGCGTATCAGTTATCTCTCTATATAAGACTGAGATACTGCTACGACTTCCATTCGTACTGAATAATGGCTGGCGGATTTGAGATAGATACTCCAATACGGAACTTGGACGAAGATGAAGATGATTTGAACTTAGAAGATGATTCCATCACAGATGTCAATATTCTGCGTGATGAATTCGATTTAAATGGGGATAGTTCAGACCCCCTAGGCAAAGCTGAAACAGGATCATGGATACAGGATGGAGTTGGGAAGATAAAGAGAGCGTTTTCTAGGGGTTATGGCAGACTGCCAAGTACAGGTATAGAGCTCCACAGATTTGATGATAGCCAGTACGATGTGGATTCAACGTACTCTGGAGACCTTGGAATTATTAGAGACAGTGGACGCACCTGGTATGGTGCACTCTTGGACTTTTTCAATAAATTTTTGTCATATTTGCTGATTCTTTCATTACTAGTGGTGGTGATCGTGCTTGCAATACTATTGTCACAGAAGTCCTCAAGTTCTAAACCTGCAAAGGTATCGAAGCAAATATTGTCAAATGGCACAGATTTATTTTATCCAACCACAATATTGATCTCCTTAGATGGTTTCCACCCACATTACATTTCATCATCATTGACTCCGACTTTGCACGGGTTCCTACAGAAGGGCTATGGCCCTCCTTACATGATACCATCTTTCCCATCTTCAACTTTCCCAAATCACTGGACAATTGCTACCGGCTTATACCCAGAATCACATGGAATTGTTGGCAATAAATTTTATGATCCTGTAACAGAGCGCCAGTTTGTCAATGTCATACCGAATAAGTCGTTAGATCCATACTTCTGGGGTGGTGAACCAATCTGGTCGACCGCTGAATCCCAAGGTATTCGTTCTGCTATACATATGTTCCCAGGTAGCGAGGTTAAATTTAAAAATGGGAACAAAAACCCATCAGTTGTTGATAAGTTTAATAAGACCGAAACTCTCGAGGTGAAGTCTAAGAGAATATTCGAATGGTTGGATCAAGATTTCTCCAAAAGACCCGAGCTAATAATTGGTTACGTTCCAAATATTGACACTGTTGGCCATAAAACAGGTATTAAAGGGGAAGTATTAGAGAATGAGCTAAAATATGTTGACATGTTTGTTAAAAATCTAACTCAAGGTATCAAAGACAGAAATGCATCTGATATCGTTAATCTTATATTTGTCTCTGACCATGGTATGGCGCCAACTTCTAACGATAGATTGGTCTACTTGGACGATTTGTTGGATACAAAGAAAGTTCAGCATACTGATGGGTGGCCACTATATGGATTAAGACCTACCTCAAATGTTACTGTCTCAGAGCTCTATAGCGATTTGGAAAAAAGTTTCCACAATAACTCAGGCTATTCCGTCTACTTGAAAGAGAATTTACCAAAAGAATGGAATTTTGGTGGGAAAACTGTCAACAAATATTCAGAAAGAATTGCACCTATTTGGGTTATTCCAGAAGTTGGCTATTCAATAACGACCCACGATACGATGGAGCGCATGGGTGGACAATATAGTCCAAAAGGTGTTCATGGCTACAATAACACAGAAGTTTTAATGAGGGCTATATTCCTTGGTACCGGGCCTTATTTCAAATCTAGATCTGAAAACGGCGAATCTTTCAAAATTCATCCTTTCAAAAATACAGAGGTCTACAACATTATATGTGAGACTTTGAATCTTCAACCAGCACTCAATAATGGCTCTCTCGATATTTTCCGTAGTGAAAATAGACTTGAAGCCAATTGGAGAGACAATTTGGCATACCCAGATGTTGCATTTGATATCGGTGGTATTTTGAAACATGAGCCAACGTATGACCAACTGTTTAGAACTGAAGAAGGGCGAAAGACCACTACTTTACAATCTGCTGCTGAGATAAAGAGTGCATCTCAAACGGACACCAAATTATCTTCAGGAGATAAAGAAAGCGCCACAACCACAGAACCAGAAACAAGTTCAGATAGCCGACCAACGTCAACTTCTAAAGGTACAACGAAAGTCGATGATGATGATGATAAGCCAAAAAGCGTGAATCACAAACCAAAACCTTCGACTCACAAGGGGTTCTTTGGCAACCTTGGTGAAGACCTTAAAGAAATTGGCGAAGATTTGAAGGAAGGAATTGAAGATATCGCTGAGGATTTTGAAGAAGCGTTTGATAAACTTGCTGGACATGATGACGATTAGCCTCTTGAATAAATTTCTACTACTTATGTTAAACAATTGTAGCATACGTGTGTTGCCGGGTATGTATATTAAAGCAGACTACCTAATACAAACAACGGTGCTATACCATCTCTTGCATACTCAACATATGTAACGCTGTGAGCTGAAAAACCATAACTGAACAAATCAATCAAAGCTAGAGCTCACAGTTGCTCAAAGTTTTGCCTTTTTTTGCTTATTCTGCCATCCAAACCCAACCTTTTTCTGCTCGCCAGGAGAGATGATAACATTCAAGAGTGTAGTTTCACCCTTCTTCGAATTCTCAAGCGCTTTAACGAAAGCATCACGAACTTCTTGACTTGTCTTGGCCAGTATACCTTGAGCTCCAAGGCTCTTTGCTAATAAATCATACCTTGTTTCTTTACTCAACGCAGTTGATGGAAGCTTCTCGTAATCCTCGTAAGAAAATTTGGAAGCATCAATACCTTTATAAAGACCACTGTTATTCATTATGACGATTATTATTGGGAGATGTGCTCTAACTGCTGTCTCAATTTCAAAGCCTGAAAATCCAAAAGCAGAATCACCTTCGATTGCTACAACATGTTTATCAGGGTGTGCTGCTTTTGAGGCAATTGCATACCCTAAGCCAACTCCCATTGTGGCATTAGTTCCCGCATCTAGCCTTTGTCTTGGGTAATTTTGTGGAAAAGATATCCTTGCGACATCCATTGTATTAGCTCCTTCAGAGACGAGCACTGTATTTTCTTCAATTGGAGATATCAAGCCACGGATAACTTTGTATACGTTTTGATACGTTAGTTGTGCATTTTGTTTGTTTTCTTTTGCTTCGAGTAACTCGTTGTTTCTTTCAATTGTCTCCTTGATTGGTTGTATGATATCTGGAGCCTTGTAAGTTGCATTTATATGTTTATCAAGCTCTTCAACAACTAATGATATATCGCCCACCAATCCATATGAGATTGACGATGGAGAATTATTACCAAGTTCTTCAGGAGATTGATCCACTTGTACAAATATAGCATCTTCTTTAAATCTTGGTGTTTCACCAAAATGTAAAATCCAATTTAGTCTAGCACCCAAGAGTAAAATTACATCAGCTGACTTGAGAGCTTTAGATCTGGCAGAAGAAACATTCAAGTTTATATTGTCAGGTACAACACCCTTACCCATTGGTGTTGGTAAAAACGGAATCTTGTGCTCTTTCACAAATTTAGTGATAACTGGAGAGGCATTTGAATACGCAGCTCCTTTACCCACTATAACCAATGGTGATTTAGCATCCTGTAATAGCTTCGCTATTTTAATGATTTGGCTTCTTGGAGGAATGGTTTTTGGGACATCAGTAGAAGCTAGTGGCGTTATTTGACTCAACAAGTTTGCTTCCTCTTCCTGTGATAGCTCTCCCTCTACAAGATCAGCTGGTAGATCGATGTAAGTAGCACCAGGAACACCAAAGAAACTAGTCTTATAAGCTTTGAATAAGTAAGATGGTATTTGATCATAGGATAGTGGTCTGCCACTGAATTTGGTGTATGGGCTTAAAAGACTCACTTGGTCCAATTCCTGAAATCCACCTTTAGTAACGTCGCTTAAACTTGAAGAGCCTGCTAGTACTAATAGTGGCCAGCGATTAGCGTTTGAATTGAAGATACCAGCAGTTGCGTGAACAACACCTGGGCCACCAACGACAAGAAGCACACCTGGCTCTCCTGTTAGATACCCATGGGCAGATGCTGCATATGAAGCCGCCTGCTCGTTTCTAAAAGCTATGAATTTAATTCCCTCTGCGATCAATGCATCACCAACTTCCACAATTGGTATACCAACAATACCGAAAACAGTGGTAACACCTAGCTTTTTGAGAGTTCTAGCAATGAGCTTAGCACCTGAAGACATTTTCAGATTGTATATACTAAACTCAACTGATATTCAGAAGCAGTCGAGGATAATCAGCAATTCAAAGTTTTTAAATATCTCTCTACTTTTGCGATGATTTAAATAATCTGGGGGTTGTAAGGGCAGTTATCGGACCGGTGCGGACTTCGGATCGGATCGAACACACTATAAGTGGGAATTATAAGTACAAGGTTTATTGAATATTATATACAGAATTCGACTAAGATGCACATTCATCGTGGCTTCTAGGAAATGGCACAACGTCTCTCACATTTTCAACGTTGGCCAAATAGCAAATCAATCTTTCAAATCCTAAACCAAAGCCACCATGTGGAACAGTGGAGTTTTCTCTCAATGATAAATACCATTTCAGTTCGTCGAGTTTCATACCTCTTTCATTAATAGTATGTGTCAATTTATCCATATTGTGTTCCCTTAGTGAGCCACCAATGATTTCACCGACTTCTGGAACCAAAAGATCAAAACATGCAACCGTTTCACCATCTGGGTTCTCCTTCATATAGAACGGTTTCATCTCTTTTGGATAATCAGTAACGAAGACTGGGGACTTAAAATGTTCACCAGCAAGCCATTTTTCGTGTTCGGTAGCTAAACCGTCCTCATATTTCACCGGATGGTGGAATTTTTTTCCTGAAGCTCTTAGGATTTCTAGTGCGTCTTTATACGTTATTGAAATCCATTCGTTGTCATATAAAACTTTCCATTTCTCTTGCAACTTTAACGATTTTGTATTTGCTTCTTGAGTGTGTTTATTGGACTTAATTAAGTTTGAGCCCACTTGATCAGTGTCATTGACAAGATCTTTGACCACATGTTTGATCATTTTCTCTGTAAACCTTGTGATCTGATTGATATCTTCCACATATGGCATCTCACCCTCTAGCATCCAAAATTCACTCAAGTGTCTGTTTGTATCACTGGTTTCAGCTCTAAATATAGGGGACAAGGTCCAGACATTACCTAGTGCAGCACTTAAAACCTCTAGATGGAGCTGCGTAGAAACAGTTAAATAGGCATTCTTACCGAAAAAAGATTTCTGTTTCTTTGGGTCATCCAAAACGCTTCTAGACTCAATCTGAAAAAGTTCACCAGCACCCTCACAGTCTGAGCCCGTTATGATTGGCGGGTTCGTTTTGAAGAAATTCTCTTTCTGGAAGAATTCATGGAGTTTATAGTCAACGAAAGATCTAAACCTCAAAATGGACGATAAGTATGATGTTCTCCAACGTAATGTATTTAGCGTTCTTAAATACTGGAGTGAATGTGCCTTTTTCTGTAGGGGGAAATCGTCTTTAACATCCCCAATGACTTTTACATTATCATTGCCTGGCAGTATCTTGAACTCGTAGGCTTGTTCTTTACCTTTGGATTTGACCCAGCTTCCATTCAATTGAATAGACTGACCCGTCTTTAGGCCATTAGACTGATCTGGCGAGAGAACGCACATCAGGTTTTCACGATGACTACCATCAGAAAGATCAAGAAAGGCGACTTTTTTCAACTGGCGAACAGACTTGATATATCCATTGATCGTTAAGTTTGAGTCAACTGGAGGTGGGTTTTTGAAAAGCGTACTAATTGAAAGTGGCAAGGTTGAATTTGACCTTACCTGCTGCTGAATTCTTCTTGGGAAGGAACATTTCAGAGAGCTTAGCATAGTGACTGGTAGTGAAAGCTTTGAAGTCCAATATGTTCAAGTTTGATATTGTTGTATTCTGCTTTTCGCTAGTAATCAATTTTCAATACAGAGAAGAGAGGTTCAAAATTTCCGAATCGGGATACCGTTACGCTTTGACTATAATCTACGAACAAACTCAACTACACAATTAGATAAACAGCTTCTGTCCAGGTCATTCAATTCGTTACACACCATCAGATTAAGAATGATATCATTCTAGTCTGTCGTACTCCTCAGTGTTCTCCAATTTGTTTTGTTGCGCTTTGTAGCTCTTGACTCTCAAAGCCATCAGTTTATCCGGTATGAAATCAGACCTTCTCAAGGTTTTCGAGCACCCCAAGATTGGGCAGTCTCCCTGAGAGTTATGTGAGCTCCAAATACTCAACAGACTTTTCTGGTCAATTGTATGATTACACTTCCGGCTCAACATTGGAGACTCAAATATATTCATTGAGATTGGACATTTTATATCGATTTTACCACCACCAATTTGTAAATCGTCATCTTCCTCTTCATCTGGTAAAGGGTCTAATGGGTGATCGATGACAAAAGTAGCGTTCTTCAGAAATAGAAACTCTGAATCATCCGAGACAACTTTGAAAGATGGTGGATTCGCTATAGATTCTTCTAGCATTTGCGAAAATGCCTTTCTGTCATCTCCAATGTTCTTGTACATGTCAATATTATTCAAAGCCAAATCAGGCTCGTCTCTAGCTCTTGATCGTACTGCAGTTTTCGTATTTCGAAAACTGTCATTATAGAATTTGATCTGTTGCTGAGCTCTACTCAATTTTTCATACGAATCTAAGAGTGATTTGATAACTTCCAGATTTCCAACTTCCTCAGCGTTCCATTGTACACTAGCGTCTTGCGGGAAAAGAAGTTCGAAATAAGTATTTGCAGTTTTCAAAATCTCCCTTTGAGTCTCTTTCAATTCACTTGATGCACTAGAGTTATCTCGCAGGTTTTCAAAATCTGGTAAAAGATTTGTTGAGATTGGGAAATACGGCGGAAGCTCAACCCCGTCCTGCATTTCGTGCTATTGTAAAGTATAAGTCACTACCAGCAATGGAGCAATGGGGATCTATCCTCGTCTTGACAGCTTATTACTTTGATACAGCTCTACGTGTAGTATGATTTATATGTTTACTTCACCACTTTCGCGTTTAAGTAGTTTGAACGTTTTCGCGCGCAATTTTTTTCTAATTTTTAGTGGAAGAATTGAACTCTTTGGCACTTATCAATGGGGAATACATCAACAGTGAAACTAGTTCTACTATCATTTGCATGGAATCAAGGTCATGTCAGGAGGAAGAGAAGTGGTACCTCTTCATCAGTATGAAGCCTTCAGAATAGTTGTCTTGAGGGTGATCGAATCGTTTGTTTATAAATCGCTTGACGAGACGATTAGTTTATTGAAAATAACAACAGTGATCAATAACAATCCTCTAACGCAATTAGTCAGAAGCCAGATCAGCCCAGGAAGAAACGTCTCAAGCTTACCTAAAGTCACGATAAGAGATGTTATATTATCCATTACCAAGATTTTCCAATCGTCGGATATTCAAATTCTTGCAAATAATGACAATTTCAAGATAAAGCTATCAAGAAATGACTTTCAAGCATTAGTCGATAAGCATTATGGGCGGTATATCGAAAACACTGTTGAATCCATTAGAGACTATGAGGATGACCATGACAAAGTTCTGAAAGAGATTGCACAGATTGAGAGAGGTGATTTAGACCAGGTAATCATTCAAGAACATAAACAAACATTAGCCCAAAGACAACAGGAACAACAACAACCTGAAATCAAAGGAACAAACCAACCTCAATCACAGTCTCAAGAGCAATTACAGAGGCAGCAAAGTCAACAAGTACCACAGGGGCAGCAAAAAACTCAAGGAGAAAGAATTTCTCCACAGATGCAAGGTCAAACTCAACTACAGGTACCACAACAGAGTACCCAAGTGTCGCAACAACAAAGAGCGCTAACACCACAACAGGGAACAGTGCAAGGGTCTCAAAGCCCAATGCAACAGACTCAAAACAGCTCACAACTAGATAAGCAACCGGTTCTTCAACAGTCTTTACAAAGCGCGCAGTTTCAACAAGGTGGTCAATCGAAATTATCACCAGATCAGCAAAATCCATCTCAAGGGTCCCAGAACACAACCAAAGATACACATACTCCTTCAATTCCTGTACCCACAACAATACAAAATCAACAATCACCTGAACAAAAACAAAGCGAATCAAAACAAGTGGATGCCGGACCTTCACTACATGGTCAACCTGTAGAATCTGGCTCTACACCAAACACATCTCATCCTGCACTTTCACCACCTGTTGATACCAACCCTCCAGCAGGTAAGACAAGTGAAAAAGGCACGGAGCCATTGCAAGCCACAATTCTTATTAAAACAGAGAGTAAAGATGGCCAGCAAAGCAAACAAATTTCTAATGAGAATACGTTTAAGGATACTGAGAGCGATGAAAAGAGCCAAATTACAAGTTCAGATAAAAAGGCCATTGATGACGTTGAATCGATAACTGAAGATGGGAAAGATAAATCTAATGATGGGAAGGGCGACTTCAAGGCGCCTACTCCAGAAGCAACAACACCAGAGCCTGAGCCAGCAGAGAGAAAGCAAAAAACTTCAACAAAGTCATCTCCTAGAAAGAGCAGGGCATCTGCGAGAGATGACAATACACAGGACAAGAAGTCAGATGCACAAGTGGAGCAGGAGGAGCAAGAAAATGACGAAGACGATGCGGTGGAGGAAGAAGACGAAGCTGAGAAAAGATTCACAAGATCACAAACTGACAAGAGAAAGAAGTCGTTTAAAGACGAAGATACACAAGAGACACCTGCAAAGAAAAAAGCCAAATATTCCACATCTGTTCCATCAAGCCCTGGAGGTCCAATTCATGCCCCACCAAACAAGAAATTACAAATTCTATCGAATCCGCTGATAGCGAATATATCATCTTACAAGTATGCGTCAACTTTTTTACAACCGGTACAAGAGAGCAATGCACCAGACTATTATGAAATCATAAAAGAACCAAGGGATCTGAAGACTATTAAGCAAATGATTAAAGATGGTAGAATTCAAAGTGGAGCCCAGCTGGAAAGAGACATATTGTTAATGTTTGCAAATGCAATAATGTATAACAAGACCGGGAGTGATGTTTATAACTGGTCTAAAGAGATGCAAGTTGAGACGGATAAATTTCTTCAATTGTTTAAAGAATCCGAAAGCAACTAAGCGCATGATACATAATGACGATATACTAACGAACCCATAACACATACGAAATAAAATGTAGAAATGTAATATAAAAATTCATAAGAGATATGTACAAATAGAGGTTTGCGAGAAATTTCCCTTCAGTGTTTTCAGAAAAACATACCAGAAATTACCATCATCTAAAGCAAAAACAGGATATTAATCACGCAAATGAAAAGAATTGTATAAAAATCATCACTTGAAACAATTCAGTTCAAAAATAAATTCATTAACAGTAACATTTTTTTTTGGGGGGAGTTTAATTCCAAGCAAACAAGAGCAAAAATTATAGTATACCCAATAACATATATTCAGGCAATTTAACGTCTCATTTGTTGAGTCAACAAGGCATTTTGCTCTTGGAATCTTTGACCAACTCTTTCACTGTGTTTTAAGAATTTTTCTGAACATTTCAAGACACAACCTTCCTCTTTTGAAGTTAGTTGAGCAGAGGTGAAATCATTGACACAGTCATTGAAACAACGTTCGACCAAGTTTGAGTAAAGACGCATAAAGTCTTTCATCTGTTTACCTTCGACGATTCTTTGGAAATCTTGTTGTTCTTTTTGGTTTAATTGATCCATTTTGTATGTTTTGATATATGTGTTTAATACTGTTTCGATGATTCAGCTACAAAAGATCTCTTAATGGCAAAGTGTACTTTTCTATTTTCCAATAAACTGAAAAGCCATCAAATTTTTTTTCTCGGTCAACACAAAACATCGCGAAAATGCCCGAATTGGGAAATTACTACTTTGGGGGAAGCTGTTAGTGGATTCATCTTTTGGTTATGATGAAGTAGTGAGAAGAGATGACTTGAAGCTCATCTTGGATTTCACAGGGGATGGATTAGGTGATTGTCTGGGACACTCAAAGAATGACATTATATCGGTTTAATTGTGCAGTTTGTAAGATGTAAATAGCTAATTGGTTAGGGCACATGTGTATGAATAAATTTGAGCGATGTGTTTTGAAAAGAATTGGATCTGATATCATCTCTGGAGTCGTGAGCAGGTTTTCAAAGTGTATTGAGGTATAGAGCAATGGTTACCACGTTATCATACAGTCAAAGAGCGGAAGCTCACCCATCTCCACTCGCTAGACGTCTGTTCAATGTCATGGAGTCCAAAAAGTCTAATCTATGTGCTTCAATAGATGTTAGAACTACTAAGGAATTTCTACAATTGGTTGATACATTAGGGCCATATATCTGTCTTGTGAAAACTCATATTGATATCATAGACGATTTTTCATTCGAGGGAACCATCAAACCATTAAAAGAATTGGCTCAGAAGCACAATTTTTTGATTTTTGAAGATCGTAAATTTGCTGATATTGGGAACACCGTCAAGGCACAATACGCAGGTGGTGCTTTCAAAATCGCAACTTGGTCAGATATCACAAACGCCCATGGTGTCACAGGTGCAGGTATCGTTAGTGGGTTGAAAGCAGCCGCTCAGGAAGTGACAGATGAGCCTAGAGGTTTATTAATGTTGGCCGAATTGAGTTCAAAAGGTTCATTGGCTAAAGGTGAATATACTAAGCAAACCGTTGATATTGCTAAATCAGATAAAGACTTTGTCATTGGATTCATTGCACAGAGTGATATGGGTGGTAGAGATGAAGGCTTTGATTGGCTAATCATGACTCCAGGTGTTGGTCTCGATGATAAAGGAGATGCCCTGGGCCAACAGTACAGATCAGTGGACACTGTTGTTTCCACTGGTAGTGATATCATCATTGTCGGTAGAGGTCTATTCGGGAAGGGAAGAGATCCAAAAGCTGAAGGTGAACGTTATAGAGAAGCTGGATGGAATGCTTACTTGAAAAGAACTGGACAAATATAGTTGATCATCATCCGCAGCGGAATTAGCCCAACGCTACACTCCTGTATTCGCAATATATGTTGATTTCCAGACCAACAACTCATCTAAAACCCATCAATTCTCTTACTGGAGTAGAACTTTAACAGTAAAACTACGTAGTAGATCCTTGATTCCCCCAAATTATCAGTGGTTCCATACTCAACGTAACAATATCTATATTGATGACTAAGCAACGGTGAGGCAGTTTTGAACTATATAAGGTTAAATTACTCTTGACACCATTGAATTAGGAGCAAGTACTAGATCAACACCAATAGATGCCACTTTGAAAGTGACAAATGTCATTGGGAGGTGATTTTTCGGAATCTTCTTCATTTGAGAATGATTTCGAACAGGGTACTACCGCCCAACCAGAACTATCAAATAAAGGATCAAGATTGATTGGAGCTAGTACTGCTGGTATAAGAGCTTTGATGTATCAGTTAACTACAATATACTTAAGGACCCCACCTGCAAAGCTTTTCAGACCTACAAGGGTTGACTATATGGCAATAACAAGATTATTTGTTCATGGATCAATGGACCAATCTACAAAAAGGCCTTACAATTTCTACAAAGACTCATCAATTGGAGTACTGACATCGGCTATTAAGAAGTATGGCTGGAGATTTATACCTGATACCATCTTACCTCCACTAGTTGCAAACAGTGCTACCGGTGTGGTGTTATACACTTCGTATTTGATGAGCTTACAGTACTACAATGGAGACAAGAAAAACTTTTTAGAAGATCCTCTACCCTTTGATACACTTAGAGCTGGGTTTGTTGCAGGAACTTTCCAGTCTATAGCAGCGGCACCTATAGATGCTATATATGCTAGATCTTCTGCTAACGAGTTACTCAAAGGGGAACACGAAAATCTATGGAAGTTTGGATGGAAGAAGTTGCGCCAAGTTGGTGTGTCTGGGGTATTTGCTGGTTATTCTTTGAGTTTTCTGAAAGAAAGTATAGGGTTTGCCATATATTTTTGCTCTTTCGAAACTATCAAAAATCAAGGATATTGTTTCACAAGAGATACAATAATAAATTTCAAGTATTATAAGGAAAAAGTGATGAGCCCGTATAAATTCACAATGACTAAAGAGGAATATACCAAAAAATGTGAAAAGGAAAAGAAATTTGGGTTTTTGAAAACGTCATTTGTGTTCCTTGCTGGTATGACGGCTTCATTCTCATTACAGATGATTCAATATCCATTGACAAAAATACAGAATATTCATTTATCAAGGTTAGAGGCATTTGATATCTACGGTTCGGCGTATCCAAATGGAGGGAAACCTAAAAGTCGGTCAAGGATGCTGACGATTTATTATAACACGTACTTGGATACATTGGAGCATGTCTTGTTTATTCAATCAAATTCAAAACTGAGCTGGTATGACTGGCTATATAAAGGGTTTAGAAGACACGCGTTGTCCACAATACCCGCAACTACTATTGGATTAGTCGTACTGGAAAGTTTGAGAACAAGACTAGCAGTGGAGATTGAACCACTGGCACCAAGTTGAATTTCCAGAGGAGCTTTCAACATAGTATTGTACATAGTTAAGATTGATTGCCAAATCGATAGCACATAGAGCAAGGCCAGTCCATAACTTTGAAAGTGTTTGGACAGGGCCAAATTCCCACCACCTAAATATTCGATTGGTGATAAATAATAAATCATGCATTGACATTTATATAGGATAAATATAAATAAATAATTGTTTAAATACTAAAAACTCATCAGATCAATTGCACTGATGAGTTCAATAAATATTGAATAAATAAGTCACAAGTTAAATGAGTAAGGGGCTCCGGATGAAACATCTTACTATAGTAAAGGTACCCTCAAATCTTTCTTCTTTGATAATTTAAATAAGATTCCCAGACTATTCTCCAATAACTATTTTCGATTTTTTTAGTCAAGATATCAAAATCATTTTTTTCCAACTGGGAGAGATACCCATTCAATGGAATAGAAGTCATGAAGGGTATGAATAGACAATCAGGTATTTGCTTTTTCCAGTGTTTTGACTTCGCTGCTATAAGCTCGTCATCGGTTGTTGATACTATATGGCTGATTTCTTCTTTAACTTTCTTAAATTTCTCTCTTGCTGTTATCAAATGGTCATTAGCACTAATACAAGTCTCGTATAACACATCTTTTAGCTTTGCTTCGACTTCCTTGGAGTCTGAAGTTTCGTGACCTTGAAACAATCTCAGCAATGACTCTTGCGATACTTCGTGCTTTGTCATTAAATCCACGGGGAGATTGATTTGGTTTTGTTGCTGAGCATAGTATTTTGTACCAATAACTAAAGACGCAATACCAGTTGCCTGGCCTAAATGTGCTGAAATTTCAGTGATAAGACTCTGCAGTTGAGTGCTTTCCTCCACCAGGTTGATGGTGGACGGTGACAGCTGATTTGAAAGTAACAGATTTTGAACCAAGTAGTTCAATTGAGAGTGCAATCCTTCGCCATAGGATGATAATTGTTCAACATTCTGGAATTGTGTTCTCGAGAGAAAATCCCTTCTTGTAGCCAGTATCTGATTAAAGCCGTCAGGTGCCAAGTTAAAATCGTTTCTTACACCATCTCGAAGCAATAAAGCCACAGGCTCACCTATAGTCTGGTCACTGTATGGATTTTGGAAAACTTTGAATAAGAGGTCTTCCCAAAACTTGAATTTCAAATCATTAGACGAAACACCAATTGAAGATTTCAGTTGCCTATTGACCTGCGACTCTTGGCTGCTCGAGATTTTAGATATTTCAATGTTGAATGCCCTTATAGCAATGAAGTAATCTCTGGCTGGCTTGGGGATATAAGCAGATAAGACATATGAAGACTTGTCATACTTTTGAAGCGACCCGAGACAGGATGCTCTAGCTTTAGCAATTTGTGAAACATATGCCTCGGAAACAAACCGTTTTTGAAGCACGCTGGTTCGCACTGATAGAAGAGGTCTCACCGACATCTTAGAGTTTCAATAGCCCCAGCGCTCAATAGCCACTCTGCTTTACTGAAACTTCTCAAGCCGCTTTTGTATTCATTGCACAAACTCAATTGTTATTAAATATTATGTAATCCTGTGGAGTTGGATGACTAAGGGTCATGGGAAAGTCGTAAAGTGAAGCAATTAAGGTACAACTGGCTTTATCTTTGCACCTCTGACATTCCAGACAGCCTGGGAGATAATCTCGAAAGCTAGATTATACTCTAACTTGAAAATAAACTGCTATATGAGGTTGTTCGCTCTGAGTGATGAATCATCTAGAAACATCTTTGCGCGATTCGAGCCGAAGTGGGAAAAAAATTGATGTGCCAAATATTCATACACACAAATGTTTGGTCTTGCCAACTTGGAAGGCTGATATAGGCATCTGAGAAGAGATTAGTATTTAGAAATGGTTACAATCGATGCCCTGCATCCCAAAGTGTATCTTGACATAGCAATTGGTGGTGAGAAAATTGGAAGAATTGTAGCTGAGTTGTACGAAGATGCAGCACCAAAAGCTTGTGAAAACTTTCTTCATTTATGTAAAGGTGATAGAGTGGGATTAGATAACCAGAAACTCACATTGAAAGGCAACGTTTTCCACAAAGTTGTCAAGAATTTTATGATTCAAGCTGGTGATATTACATATGGCTCATCTGGAACCGGTGAAAATGCTGAAGATTTAGGGAAAGGCGGTTCATCAATCTATGCGACGACATCAAACCCAAATGGCTATTTTGATGATGAGAACTTGGGCGAATTTGCCTCAAACTTCAATCTTGCAATGGCTAACACCGGGCCAAATACAAATGCATCTCAGTTTTTCATCAATACCTATCCATCACCACATTTGGACAAAAAGCATACAATCTTTGGAAGAGTGATACATGGGAAGTCAACCGTTCGTACCATTGAGCATTCTTCTGTGAACTCGTCAAATGTACCGACAAATAGCATAACAATCGAAGACTGTGGTGAGTGGAACGAGGGAGATGGAGTTCCGGTTTATAACGTATCGTATAATCCTATAGGCGGTGATATCTTTGAAGAGTATCCGGATGACGATGACCATTTTGATGATGAAAAAGTTTCGGAGCAATACGAAGCTACAAATAAGATTAAAGAGTCTGGTTCCTTATTGTTTAAAGAAAAAAATTTCAAAGAAGCTCTCTTCAAGTATAAAAAGGCATTGAGATATGTTGTTGAATACATCCCGGACCTTGACCAAGAACCAGAATATGCACCAAAGTTTGAAGAGCTTAAAAGAAAATTGAATCTGAACCTGGCTCTAACCTGTATCAATTTAAAAGATTATAAAGAAGCTATCAAGTACTCCACGTATTTACTGGAATCTGAAACGGCTCTACCGACTGAAATGGCTAAAAGTTACTACAGAAGGGCACTATCATACTTCGAACTTAAAAAATATAACGATGCATTAACTGACTTCAAAGAATGTTTCAAATTGAATCCTAAGGATACCGTTGTTGAGAAGAAGATCGAAGAAACAGAAAAGATTATTCAGCAGCAAAGGGACAAGGAGAAGCAAAAATACGCTAAATTTTTCGGTGCTAAATAGAACAATAGAAGCAGACTGAGTATGAAAACCTCACAAAGTAAAAAATAAACATATACACACGTAAATACTAGCTCCTCTATATCTCTTTGCCAGATGCGGTGGTTGGTAATTGACCCTTATTCAATGGCAGAGCCAATCGGCATCTCGCCTACAGAAAAGCGCATAATCAAAGTTGCAGTAGATTTTTCTTTTACCCCTATTTCTCGAGCACTCATCAATCACATTGGTCACTGTGAACTCGAGTGTACACTTTCGGCATATAGAGCTTTCATACTCCTTGCAAAATGCTTTTGAACCTGGGAAAGCTTTCGTTAAAACCCAAGTAGCAAGCTGCCTCGAGGAATTAAGTTTTCAAGCACTATACGGTTTTAAATTTGCCTTGGTAAGGAATAGCAAATTTGCAAAGCTAACTGAAATTGGATGCATATATACAAAAAAAAAGAATTCCCCATATATATTTTGGACCTTGGTTCGACCCGTGTTGCTTCATATTCATCATATAAGATCTAAAGTATTATCGTTTTACTTTATAGTCTCTCCATCGTCGTTCAAGATTACAGCATTAGATTTTACCCCAAAGTCACCGTCTCACAGATTGACCTCACAATGACTACAAAACTATTGAACAGAACAAAAGTCTTCATCAAAGAATCAATTCCTATATTGATACCTTGTCTGATAACATACACAACATATGGTTTACTCAAATATTTGCAGCTCAACGTTGGTCTTCAGGGAGAGCACTATAGCCAGATTGGACTTGGTCACTACTCGATAATGGAGAATGGATTTTTACCAGTTTTGAAGCTGTTGGGCCTAGGTGCATCCAACTACTACGTTGAGCTTCTAAATAAGCTACTGCTTTCGATATATATGATTTGTGCTATCGCCAGTGCTGGATACTCTTTGATTTTCTATGTATTTTGTCTCGGTGCTTCTTTCGAGAAAAAATGGAGTTGCTTACAAACTTTGGTATGGGATATAGTACGTAAGAGTTAAATTAATGACATTTATGAATACATGAAATGATGTAGTTGTAGAAACAGCTCAAAAACCAAAATCAAAAGCACTCATATCAGGTTCCTGGAATGCAGCTTTAGGGGGTGGTGCTTTGGCAATTTTTGATTCTGATTGTTTATCCTTTGTTTCCTTCGAGCTTTTCGTATTGGATGCAAGCCCATATTTCTCTAAAATACTTAATCCTACACCACCACCGTTTGAATTCTCATGAGATTTCACTGATGAAAGAGGTGCATCTTCTTGTTTCCCATCTTGATAGCTTGAAATAAAACTCGATCTTCTTCTAGCAGATGGGGACAGCCCATATTTTTCCAATACGCTCCCTCCTATCGGTTTAGGATTTTCAGATGAGTTGTCCAAAGCTGATTTTAGTGAAACATAGCTTTGCTCTTTTCTAAAGTCTTCCGATTTCAAGAACGTCCAGTTCTTTACTAGTGATACAGCTAGTACGTCACAACCCATTCTAGTGTATATAGAGGCAACTCTCAAAATAAATTCGAATTCTTGCTCTGGTGTGATCTTAAGTGATCCATGGAAATAGTGAAGATTCTTTTCTCTTAAATTTTGATACAGTATTAGTAACAATGGGTCATCCTCAATGAAAAACTTCGATTTTTCACTGATTGTGATTTCTTTCTTCTCATCATCAGCAAGAATATCAATCGGTGATTTTACAAGTGCTTGAATTGACCTCGATTGTTGTTTCAATTTCCAGAAAATGAAACTAGTCGTCCATCTATCCCCAGCAGAAACTGCATCTGAAAGGAGTTTTCTCTTTAGCAGATCTTGGAGTACTGGCCCATTATCACCTTCATACACTCGACAAACAGCCAAAGCAAGATCAAAATCTTGCACTTGTTTGACCAACACATTGGCTGCATCTTTCAAGCTATCAGCTAACAAAAAGAAACAGGCTGCTAATAAGTATCTGTGCTTACTTAGCAGAACAAAAGCATTTTTTAATGCTGCGGAACGCCATCTTTTCTCTTTAAAATCGTTCTTTAAAAAACTCATCATTTTTTGTTGCTCTGGGTGTCCAAATGATGTTCTCCAAAGCCCTAGCAGTATTTGTTTCTTTTTAAGAGCCAAATAGTATACTGAACATTTGATCGGATCCTTTTTATCATCAATAATAAACTCATTCCTAGCAATTTTCTCCACCACAGAAACTAAGTCGTTATATTTTACCCAATATGCCAATCCATACTCCTTCGCAACAGCCCAGGTGACTCTTTGGTCTTTCACAGATGTTTCAACAAGCTGTAGCAATAATTCTTTGTTTTCGCTGTGCATGGCCCAGTTAACATCTCGCATAGTTAGTTTTTCTTGTGTACCTTTATGTAGCTGAAATAACTTCATTCCTAGCAAAAATCTCAATCCATTATCGTCTAAGCTTAAGCTATTTTTAACCATTTCTTGAACAGCTTCAACTGTACTCACCAACGTTATCTGTTGATGTCTTGTAACATATGGTAATGAATGCAGGGTCAGCTTTTCTTTCAGAAGTTCAGCAACATTGTCATCAAATTTAGTATATGGTTCTTCAAATTTATCTTGATGAAAATCGACTTCAAAATACTTTAAAGTATTGAATCCTAAGATAGATCCCAAGGAGCTGATAGGTTCATCTTTTGATTCTAAATCACGAATCTTTAAAAACAAGCGTAATAATATTTCTTTGACAATTTCTAGCTTCCTATTAAATAGTGATTGAATTAGCAGTTGTGGATGGTACAGAGGAAGGGGACCATTTAACACGGAACATAGGCTTAGCAAGTCATTGGAAACGATGTTTCTAGACCCCAGCGATTTTTTGGTGAATTTATCAGTTTGGACATCAAGGGTTTTATCGGAAACAAAAATTTGATTACCAGTACCTATGACTAAAGTACCATCTTTTAACCATATAGAGTCTCCAATCTTGTGAGTAGTGTACTCAGAAACATCGATCTTCTTGATGACTTGGAAAGGCGGGTGTTTGTTTGTATAATCGTATCTCAATTGTGTGTAAAGTAACGAATAATCATCAAACCCAATTGCCAATATACTCTGCTTCCCTTCTGTACTCGTCCAATCAATGTCCTTGACATTGCTTTCTAAAACCTCCTCGTACTCTAAAACATTTGTTTTCAAATCCCATATGGTTAACTTTTTTCTTGTTTCATCCACTATGGCAAACTTATTGACAGATGAACCCCTGATATAAGAAGCATTAATAACTCCCGATTCCAAACGAGAGCTTTCATACCATTTGATCTTGCCTTCTTCTATCACAGCATTATAGCACTGTAAGACACCATCAGTTGTGATTGTTGATAAGATGGGACGAATATTGTCAAATTTTCTCCCCACAGGATCGATTGGTGCTATGAGATGTACAGACTCGGTATTGAAAGGGGGCGATTCTGCTTGAATCTTTGAAAGTTTTGTTCCTTCTATTAACCACGCTTTGATTTGATTTTTATAGATAGCAGCGACGTAATGTTTGTTGTGGTCGTGTTTCTCTAGCGGTATACTTGAGAATGATAATGGTTCTTCTTTCATATTGACTTCCTGAGAGTCAACAATTTTAGCAATTTTCAAGCCTGTATTCCACAAAAACAGAGAATCTTCACACAAAGTCAATAGCATTTCACCTCTTTCTAGTATCACAGCTTTAGAAATTGGAGCAGGCGTATCAACAATGGACTTTTTAGCCAAAGTTACGCCGTTTTTCAAGTTCTGGGGGATCCATATAGCATTTTCAGTGAATCTACTCTTGGTAAGCATGGCTTCACCATCAACTGTTCTTATAATCTCCTTGATTGATTTTTTATGACCAGTTAGTTTATGAGCTAGAACACCAACTTCTTTTATATCCGCATGATCAACTAAAAATCTCAGATCAATTGAAGTATGCCTTATAACACCATTTAGGTCATGTATGACAACAGATAAATTGCCTTCGGAGTTGATTATGGTCTCAGCGAAATTAATGAATTGAGGATTAGAAACGAAAGCTTTAGGGTAAAACTTCAGTGTTTTTAATATAGCTGTATTCATAAGTTTAGGTGGATTTTGTGATAAATTCTCGATAGCCATAACGATAATATGACCATTCTCATCAGCAACCATTGCCAAATCCGGTTGACGTTTTTGGATCTCGATAAGTTGTTTTGAATACACTCTTGATAGTGCAGATTTTAGTGCTTTAGTCACTAGGTAATCATCAACGATGTTAACAAATCTTAGTCCCTCACGTTGGCATGAGTCGTTGTAAAGATTCAAAGAGCCCCAATGCTGAACAAGATGCGTCTTTTCGTATTCATAGCTTGACCAAACTCTAAGAATCGAGTCCCTCCCCAATGAGTAAAGGATGTTTGTATAAGAGTCACTGGGAGGAAGATTAGTATAATCATGTGTTTTCCATCTCAAATTTGTGATGGAGCATGGGTGCATCAAATACGTCATATCAAATAATGAATTTTCACCAAATAAGACTCTATTCCATACTTTAAGCAATCTATCGTATCTTCCGCAGCTTGCAATCATTGTTGAATCTTGAGAAATTTTTGCAATATATACAGGGCTTGATTGTACTTTGCTCCATATGATTGTACTATGGCTATCCCCAAACTCCTTCCTTACATTCCAAAGAGTCAAATAGTGTGATCCAACAACAATTTCTTCTTCTATACCCCAGCTTAGGGCATTGACAGGCGAGTGATCTTTTGGATTGATCAGTTTCAAGCGAAATCTCCACTGTGAGCTGTTAGACCTGTTCCTGAGATGCACAGTTAAGAAGCATACATACCTTTGGAACTTTGGAGAATTCATTTATTGGCTCATAAATGCTTACTTGGCTTCCTACTGCAACTGCGATCTTGAAAGATATTAGTATTTCCGATCTGATCTATTGTGTTGAAAAGTGGGTCACTCACATTCCCATTGTAATGGTTGATATCCACCGCTTGTGCATCGGCATCCAGGTATATAGTCTGGAGATTCTTCATGTTATCTGACAGTATTATCAGATTGTTATCTGAGCAGTAGGTCTATGTGTGTCCCATGGTTAGTATACATTACCGCTTCAAATATTTGTGTCATATCCAAACTTGTCGTACTCACCACAATGGAATGCTCTTTCCATTGTCCCTGAGCAACAGCCTGATGGACCTTGTTAGGGTCCCCGGGCACGAAGCTCAATGTCATTATCTAGCCTTCTAAAACTATCCAAGTCACAGCTGAGATGTAGAACAATAACCCTTTGGAGGTTGTTGATGTTTTGTATTTCGGTTTTCGCCTTGGACACTTCTGCGCAAACCAACCACATAATTTTCGGGCTCTTAAAATTTAATTGTATGTGTTTAGTGAGTGAAGAAGAGTATCATAGGTCTGAGAGCAGAAGCTGAAACTGGTATACTTAGTGGACTTGATATGGGAGGAAGGTGAGTGGATCACGGTTGAGTGGCTGTTTATTTAGTGGGAACTAACTCTTGACTCACAGTTGTAAGGATCAGAGAAAAGCTGTTGCTATATGTCTCCAGAGATCACCATGTGTGTTGATAGAGAGACATACACCAAAAGAATGTATTGAAAACCCAGATCTCGCTAAAGATCTGCCAGAGCTATGCAAGTCACAAATGAAGGCTTTCTGGGAATGTAGAAAAGGTTGGTTTGATATGAGTAAAAGATTCAGAGGTAATTCACCGTTATCCAATGGTAAATATGACGAGCAGTATGAAAAACTATCGTCTGGAGATTTTGACCCAATGGAAGAGTTTAAAAAACTGCAGCAATTGGATAGTTCAAGAAAAGAATGAGTGTGGTCGTCTCAAAAGGGGAGCGCTCTCCTCTCATATGTATATATAAGTTTGTTTTTAATAGTGGAGTTATAACATGTACAAAGGATTATTACAATACACAGGCACAATAGTTTATAATTATCTATTTTTACATATCTTGGATATGTAACTCTATAGTTGGTCACCAACTTCTATTATTGTGTTGTAGAGATCATCAACAAGATCGCTATCAACAATAGGACTGACAAATACGACTCTAAAGAATTCACCAGTTTCCACACCATACGCTGGGGCAAAATCAATCAAGAACTTCCCATCAGCATGAAGTTTTGCAACGATTTTTCTTGTAATTTTGGAATTAAGCTCCTTGTCCTCAAATTTACCATGTTTGTTGAAATAGAAGCAAACTTGCATACAAGGAGGAGGATTTGTTGAAACCAATTTGAACTTTGAGGGATTACCTTGTAACTTAGTGGCAAAATAACCTGCAATTTCAAAAGCGTGATTAATTCTTTCTTCATAGCCTTCTTTACCAAAAAAGTTCCAGCCCATGTATAATTTCAAGGCATCAGGTCTTCTACCGCACCCCATTGTACCGTCTGCTAAATCGTAAAAAGTATCATCAGATTCTGTACTATGAAACAAGTAAGGAGCGTTTAGGGAATTAGCAGTTTGGAAAACACGTTCATCTGGTAATAAAAGAAAAGAACAAGTGGTTGGAACGCCTAGTAATTTATGTGGATTAACAGTTATAGAATCAGCTTTTTCTGCACCTTGCAATTTATACTTGTATTGTTCACTGAAAACGACATTACCACCCCATGAACCGTCAATATGAAACCAAATTCCATATTTTTTAGCAATGGTACTTATTTCATCAAATGGATCAAATGAACCGAAAACTGTTGTACCTGCTGTAGCGTTAATATACAATAGAGTGAACCCCATTTGCTTACTTTGAATAATTTTTCCCTCTAAATCTCGTGTATCAAGGACACCAGCTGAATCAACTTTAACATGGAAAACATTTTGAGTTCCTAAACCTAGTAAGATTGCAGCTTTTTCCACTGAATAATGTGAATGCCTTGAGGCGAAAATAGCAAATTTGTGATTCCCATTACCATCAGTTTTAGTTTGAGGAAATAAAATTGATCTAGCCATATGTAAACTTGTAATGTTTGACCATGAACCACCGGCAAATGTTAACCCACCTGCATACGCGCCTGTGAAACCAAATAGATTGGCATATGCTTTTGAAACTTTTTTTTCAATCAAAGTTAATATGGGTGATACAGTATAGACATGACTATTTGTATTCAGTAAACTCAATAACAAATCAGAAATCACACCAATTGGATTAGTGGATGCATACAATTTATCCAAAAATCCAGGATGCCATGTAACAACGGAGTTCTTCAGTACTGTATCGAAAAGGTCGTAAACACCATCTTTACCAGAACCTTTAGACGGAGTATCTAGTTTAATAAGCTTTGTTAATTCAAGGGGTGAAGTTCTTGGACCAACTTTTGATTCTGGATCAGAAGCCTTGGAAATATGGTTTAGAATTAGGGGCTTAAGTTGAGTTAAAAGGTAATCCAGTTCCTGAACTCTGTTAACCTCCAGCTTACTAGCAATTTTGGGCATGGTGCTCTGGTGCTCTCAGCAAAAAGAAATTTTAGTGTCAAAACAAAGCAGATATAGAAACAAGTATAAGCTATGTTCTTGAGAATTGTTAATCCTTTTGGATAATGCAGTGTGGTTAACGCGAATTACATAATATCCATCTCATTGAGCACCGTTTATAACCAGATTTGCTCAATGCAGTCTCTCTAGTGTCTCTCTAGTGTGTCTGGTGAGTTGTGTTACCTTTCATGCAGAGTGCTTACTACCTTGACACTCTATGGTTTCATGATTTTATAGTTTAGTTGAGGGTTTAGCATTTCCGACATAAAACTTTATGTGCTCCTTGTTGATGTTTGTGACACTGTGCATGGGGGCTTATTGTGATTAAACTATCAACCACCCAACAAAGTCTAGACTCAAGCCTGAGAAGTGAGCTTGAAATGTCAATTTCTTCAAAGTGCTATGGGACAAGTATATAAAGCTGGAGCAGTTACCTGTCATTGATCTCCTAGTTTCTGTTTTCTCACACAGGAATAGCTCATCTATTATAACTCATCAAAATGTCAAAACAATCTCAAAACAACAACGCTTCCAATAGAGGAATGCACCAAGCTCAACAAGCAAACAGTGCCGCCAATAGATCATTGGAATCAGCAGTTCACGGGAATAAAGGCGCTTCTGGTAATAGTGCTGCTCAACATCAAATGTATACAAATAATGCCGAAAATAGAGGTATGCAGGGTGCTAAAGAAGCTAATAACGCTGCTAACAGAGCTGCCCATGATGGTTAGAACCTTTTAAGGGGACCAGCGCTTAATCGCTGAAATTAAGTTCTTGTTGGTACGAATGTTTGCGTGCTGCTTTATTTATCTATTACCTAGCTTTTTACCGCTTCCTTATGATCACAATATACATTGATTTCATATTGATTTGTAGTTTAGTACTGTCTTTATGGATATTTACGCTATACGCTACTTCCTATCGCGGCGATTTACTTAATTGGGAAATTGAAAAAAAAACAAGGGCATCGCTAAATTTTGATGGCAATAAAGTGTAAGCAAAGTAGATTCGTTTCTAAGAGGTATTCATTATCTGAGGATTATTTCTAGTAAATCTTGTTCAGTATGAGTGAAGATGGTGTCGGCTCCAATGATAATCCCAAAGGTGATGAAAGTCTTCAGGACTTGGGGATAAAATTAGTGGAACAGTCGTCTTTGGAGCATAAGATACAAGCGAATGCAAACAAGCTCATCACTGAAAAAGAGATTGCTGCTGATATCAAGAGACTAGAGAAATCTAAGCAGCAGTTGAATAAGATCAAGTTTGAATTGAGGAAACTCAATGACAGATTGGATAATCCCAGAACTAAGATTTCGCAGAAAGAAGAACTTAGGAAACATATTAAAGAGATGACTGATACACAACTAAAACCTACAGAATCTGATATAATTGATATTGAAGAAAGACTAAAAACCAATAAAGCCGCTGCCCAGGACACAGGCGACATTGAAGAAGCAGGTGGGAGACTTCCCAATGAATCAGAACGAGATTTTTTAATGAGAACTGGTAAAATCACTGCTTTCGGTAATAGCTCTGCTTTTGTAGTTGATGAAGATAAAACCCATAAGGCGCCACAAGAAGTTGCTTCCCATCAGAATTTAAGAATACCAGGGTTTTCTCAAGTCAATGAAGTGAAAAGTGAAGAATCGGATGAAGAGAGAAAAGTCAAGAAGAGGAAACATCAAAGTGATGACGAGTACACTAGTGACAGTGTAGAGATCAAAGAAGAAGACGAAGACGAAGAAGACGAAGATGAACAAGACAACTTTAGCTCTAAAAAACCAAAGCTTTTAACAGAAGACGACATAAGGAATATTGATGATGGAATTGAATCATTTTATCAGGATAGACTTAATACATGGGTATATAGAAGATCACATCTTCGGGAGCACACCTCAAAAGAAGATAAAGATCAGGATAAAGAAGAATGGTTCAAGCCTCATCCGTCTCTGCCAGATGCTATTCTAAACTCTGACTTTAAAGTTCCAGGTGACATATATCCATCTTTATTTGATTACCAAAAAACAGGAGTTCAATGGTTATACGAATTACATCAACAAAAACATGGCGGTATAATCAGTGATGAAATGGGGCTAGGTAAGACAATTCAAATCATATCATTCTTGGCTGGTTTGCATTACTCCGGGAAGCTTGATAAACCTGTATTGGTGGTATGTCCTGCAACGGTTATGACACAATGGGTTAATGAGTTTCATACATGGTGGCCACCTTTTAGAACTATGGTTCTACATTCTATAGGTACTGGTATGTCGAAAAGTTCCGCTAAGGAAGAAGATTTTGAAAAATTGCTTTTGAGAGAAGGCAATGGTGAGCTCGATGATGATGGAAGTTTGAGTTCAATCAAAAACAATTCCAATGTTAACGAAATAATGAATACGCTTTTGACAAAAGGTCATGTTGTGATAACTTCATATGTGGGTCTCAGAATATATGCAGACAAACTCTTGGATGTTGATTGGGGGTACGTTGTATTGGACGAAGGCCATAAAATTAAAAATCCAAATTCAAACATCACTATACTCAGTAAAAGATTGAAAACTTACAATAGAATCATCCTGTCTGGTACCCCTATTCAAAATAACTTGGTAGAATTATGGTCATTATTTGATTTTATATTCCCTGGAAGGCTCGGTACGCTACCAATTTTCCAAGATGAATTTGAAAACCCCATCAAAGTTGGCGGTTATGCAAATGCCAGTAATTTGGATGTGAAAATCGGTTACCAGAAGGCCGTCATACTGAAGGAGCTGATCCAACCATTTCTATTAAGAAGAGTTAAAATGGATGTTGCTAGAGATTTACCGTCAAAACAAGAATTTGTTTTAATGTGTCGCTTAACTCAATACCAAAAGCAAAAGTATCTTGAGTTTTTGAAATCATTTGAGCTTAAAATAAACTCGTACTTGGGTGCGATAGATATGCTTAGAAAAATTTGCAATCATCCTGATTTAGCTGACGTACATTTTCACGAAGGCCAAAAGGGATATGGAGACCCAGCTAAATCAGGTAAGCTACAAGTGGTTAAATCTTTATTGACGCAATGGAAACAACAAGGACATAAAGTTCTACTTTTCACTCAAACAAAACAGATGATGGTTATTCTGGAAAAGTTTTTGAAGACTTCTTTTGAAGATTACAAATATATGAAAATGAGTGGTGAAACTGGTATTGGTAAGAGACAGGACATGATTTATTCTTTCAACAATGAAGACTACGATTTGTTTTTGCTGACCACAAAAGTTGGTGGGCTAGGTGTTAATCTCACAGGTGCTGATAGAGTGATTATCTTTGATCCGGATTGGAATCCTTCAACGGATCTTCAAGCTAGGGAAAGAGCGTGGAGATTAGGACAAAAGAAAGAAGTTTTAATATACAGGTTGATAATCGGGGGCTCAATTGAAGAAAAAATATATCATAGACAAATCTTCAAGCAATTATTGACGGATAAAATCCTTAAAGATCCTAATCAAAAGCGTTTTTTCAAAAATAGTGAATTGCATGACTTATTCACGCTTTCAGATTTTGATGACAGCTCAGAAACTGGTAATATTTTCAAACAAAATAAGAGGAACAAGAATCAAGATGATTTGGCGGAGATTCAAGAAATACAAGGTGTCACAAAACTAGAAAAGTTTAAAGATGAATCACAGAAAGAGTCAGAAGATGATCGAATACTTTCAGGACTTTTCAAAAACACAGAAGCTGTCACGCAGGCCATAAAACATGACGATATTGTCAAGACACACTCAAGACCCAAAGACGATCTTTTAGAAAGGGAAGCAAGGAAATCGGCTAATGATGCATTGGAAGCTTTAAAAAAATCAAGAAAGCAAGTGAAAAGGGCAGGCTTAGGTGTTCCAACTTTCACTGGTAAATTTGGTCTGGCAGGAAGATCTTCATCTCCAGCTTCTGGAAATAGAAGTAGAGTGGGATCCCCATCACTTTTCAACGGTAATTCTAAACAAAGTTCTTCGTCGATCTTATCGAACATAAGAAAAACAAAAGAGGCCGCATCTTCACAAGCTTCTGGGAATACAGAGTTGAGCAAGAATTCCAAAATTATTGATGAAATGAGAGGATTTTTGGCTCAGAGAGATGACAATTTTGCTAAATCTGGTGAGATATTGGAAGCTGTCTCTGTCGAAATTAATGACAAAAGAGACTTGACCCTAGTTAGATCAATGTTGAAAGGTATAGCCTCCTGGGATGGTACAAAATCTGGATGGAGACTGAAAGAAGAATTTAAATAGATGTGTAACAACGAGATACGTACATAATGAATGAATCACGACTTTGAATAGAGCAAACGTCTTAGTAGAACAGGTTCAAAAAAAAAAAAAAAAAGAAAACTCCCTCGTTGTTAAATAATTCTATACATGCTGTTAAGGTGTGTTTTTGACACAGATCAGTAACTTCTACCAAATAATGTGTAGTTGATAGCTTTTAGACCACATTTAACACATTTGGTATCTGGTTTTAAAGTTGGTTGTTGGAATGGAATACATAATGATTTAGCACCCATACTTGGAGCTTTTTCATCAACTTCTTCTTCTTCGCCATCGTCTTTTTTAGCTGAGGCATCTTTAATGTCTTCTTCACATTCCATGACACCACACCATGGTGCAAGAATAACGTTTTTAGCATTCAAAGCTGGAACGAAATCTTTCCAGTCTTCAACAATAACTTTGTGAGAATCGAAAGCTTCCTTGGCCTTTTCGTAAAGAGAATCATGGAATTCATCCAAGATTTCTGGAATTTTAGTTTCTAAATCATCTAATGAAATAATGTATTTTTTAGAATCATTACGACGAACAACAACAACTTGATTTTTTTCAAGATCCTTTGGACCAAATTCAAGACGAATTGGTAAACCTTTCAATTCCCAGTCAGAGAATTTCCACCCTGGAGAATAATTACTACGGTAATCACCAATAGCTCTGATACCTGATTTTTTCAATCTAAGTTCGATTTCTTTAGCACCATCGAAGATGGCATTTTCTTGTTCTTTTGAAGTTTTAGCAGTAACACCCACTGGGATAACGACAGCTTGATTTTGAGCAACTCTTGGTGGGATAACTAAACCTTTGTTATCGGAGTGGATCATGACCATAACACCAATAACACGGGTAGATAAACCCCAAGAATTTTGCCATGCGAATAATTTTGGTTTATCAGCACCTTCTGGGTTTTCGACGCTAATGTTGAACATTTTAGAGAAGTTTTGACCCAAGTTATGTGAAGTACCACCTTGGATACCACGACCAGTAGCTGGGATATAACCTTCAACAGTTGTTGTGTATAACCCACCAGCGAATTTTTCCTTTTCAGTTTTTTTACCTTTAACCACTGGGACGGCTAATAAATGTTGATAAATATCAGAATACCAATCCAAGATTTGTAAAACTTCTGTATCAGCTTCTTCAAAAGTTAAATGAGCTGTATGACCTTCTTGCCATAAAAATTCTCTTGTTCTTAAAAATGGTTGAGGATGTTTAAATTCCCATCTAACAACGGAATTCCATTGGTTTAATTTCAATGGTAAATCTCTATGTGATTGAATCCATTTGGCATAGTATGGATACATGACAGTTTCTGAAGTTGGTCTAATGGCAACAGGTTCTTCAAGATCAGAACTACCAGCTTTAGTAACCCAAGCGACTTCTGGAGCAAAACCTTCGATATGATCTTTTTCCTTTTCCAAGACTCTTGAAGAGACAAACATTGGGAAATAGGCATTATTGACACCGATACTTTTGATTCTTTCATCAAAGTATTTTTGTATAGCTTCCCAAACTGCATATGAAGCTGGTCTCAAGATGTAACAACCAGAGACATCGTAGTATTCCAACATTTCACCCTTTGTCAAGATTTGTTGGTACCAACCTGGGAAATCCAAGAATTTATCAACAGTAACACCGATTAATTTAGCATCTTCTAATTGAGCATTGTTTTTAGCTGGTGCTTCCTTTTTAGCTGGCGCAGCAGTAGTACTTGGAGCAGGAGCCGCTGAGAAATCAACAGTGATTAATTCCACACCAGTTGTTTGCAAAAAGCCTAATAATGATTTACCTTCAACGGCGGCTTTAGCGCTTTCAGTTGCTAACTCATAAGTTGAGGTTTCTTGAATTTGATTATCAACCAAGACTTTAATTTTTCCGGCATGATCTTTAGTGATGTTGGCAATAGAGAATTCCTTTGGCGAAACACCGAAAAACTCTTGAACCAAGTCTTCTTTTGCTAATCTTGGGTCTTTAACACCAGCAGCAGAGGCAATCAAATTTGATGGAGTTGAAGTTGATTGTAAAGCGAACACAACTACTGGGACCGGAGTTGCAGATTTAGCAGTTTTTGGCTTGAAGACTAAAGCTTTTGTGGCAGCGGCCTCTTGGCCTGTGACTTGAGCAATAGACAGAGCGGCAAGTGATGATTCAAGCGCCATGTTTGCAGTATGATTAGATTATAGATTTAGAGTTAGGAAGCTCAATGACCAAACCTGTTATCTCAATTCAGATTGTCGATGTATCCAATTTTTTTTTTTCATAGGTTGTTTTGTATTTTGGTGGGAAATCATTCGCATTCGCGACTTTGAATCAGATATACAATAGAATCAACCAATTCAACGAGAATGTATGTCTTTTTAGCTGTGGAAGGAGAAATAGAAAACCAGAGGTGAATATGTTGGTTTTGGGAAGTGTACTGTATATATGTATATGTATATACGAATATACGTGGTTGTTCAGGTGTTCTTATGGGACCAATCAGCTCATCACCGAGATGATGCTTAGTATGAGGAGAGTGGGTACGCTAAAATCATGTTTATATGTCTCTAAGTGCTTAAAATTAAAATGCAAATAAATAATACAAGCTCCCCAATATTAACATCCAATACCGCCATTGTCAGTCAGATATCACTCTCTTGAATGAATCAATTTCTCTAACCATTAAACAGCACCTCATTCTAATTTCCGGGTAAAACCATCTGTGAAGATACGGGACACGGTACGTCCACTCTCATCTCAATACCGGCAAAAAATCAATGAATCATCAGAGAAAAGTGAATGAAAAACCAGTGGACTTTAGGTATTCAAAGGCATAGGATAAGCGCATTGAGAATTTTCTTTCCATTGTTCATTGTTTATATACCATAGATCTCAATGTCTGAATTATACATTAACGAAACCACCGGGGCGGATGATTCCACTGCCTCTGGTTCTCAAACCGCTCCATTCAAATCAGCTGCTTATGCTCTATATGTCAAAGAAGATGCTAAATTGTTTGTTTACAAAAAAGATGAAGAAACTGATGGTTACGTTGAAATCAGTGCCACTGCTTTGAAAAAGGGTAAGAAAGGTGCAGAAAGTTTGAAAAAAAAAGCTGAAAAGACCAAATTAGCTGAAGCTCAAAAGGCTCAAAAGGAAGCTGATGAAGCTGCTAAAAAATTAGAAGCGCTAAAGATTGTCATAAAGCAAGATGAATCCTTACCAGAAGCTAAAAAGGGTAAAATCAGAGACTTGAAAGTTGGTGAAAGATTCAAAGTCTCTGGTTGGATTCATAGATTCCGTGCGCAAAAGGGTTTGGCTTTTATCGTCTTGAGAGACGGTACAGGTTACGTTCAAGCTGTCTTGAGTGGTGATTTAGCAAACGCCTACCAAACACAAACTCTAACCTTGGAATCAACTGTTACTTTATACGGTACTGTTCAAAAACTACCAGATGGTAAACAAGCCGTTGGTGGTATCGAATTAGTTGTTGATTACTATGAAGTTGTCGGTTTAGCTCCAAGCGGTGAAGATGCATTCACCAACAAAATCCAAGAAGGTGCCGATCCTTCATTATTATTAGATCAACGTCATTTGGCCCTACGTGGTGAAACTTTAAGTGGTGTGATGAAAGTTCGTGCCGCTTTACTCAGAGCCATTAGAAGAGTTTATGAAGATGAAGGATTAATTGAAGTTACTCCACCATGTATGGTTCAAACTCAAGTTGAAGGTGGTTCAACTTTATTCAAATTGGATTATTACGGTGAAGAATCATTCTTGACTCAATCATCTCAATTATATTTAGAAACCTGTTTACCAGCTTTAGGTGACGTCTACTGTGTTCAAGAATCTTTCAGAGCTGAAAAATCTCACACTCGTCGTCATTTATCTGAGTACACCCATATCGAGGCTGAATTAGCATTCATCACATTTGATGATTTATTAAAACATATCGAAGTTTTGATCTCAAGATCTGTTAAATACATCTTGGAAGATCCAGTTGCCGGTCCATTAATCAAACAATTAAACCCAAACTTTGTCGCTCCAGAAGCTCCATTCAAACGTATGGAATACATCGAAGCTCTTGAATGGTTAAACGAACATGGTGTTCCAAACGAAGATGGTGAAAAATTCAAATTTGGTGATGATATCGCCGAAGCTGCAGAACGTAAAATGACCGATGACATTGGTGTTCCAATCTTATTGATTCGTTTCCCAGCTGAAATTAAATCATTCTACATGAAACGTTGTGAAGATGACCCAAGAGTTACCGAATCCGTTGATGTCTTAATGCCAACTGTCGGTGAAATCACCGGTGGTTCTATGCGTTCCGAAGGCTTAGAAGAATTGATCGAAGGTTTCAAACGTGAAGGTATTAAAGATTACGACGCCTACTACTGGTTCACCGACCAACGTAAATATGGTACGTCTCCACATGGTGGTTACGGTCTAGGTACCGAACGTATCTTGGCTTGGTTGACCAACAGATTCACCGTCAGAGACTGTTCTCTATACCCACGTTTCACTGGTAGATGTAAACCATGAGTTCATAGAAAGCTTCCCCTTAATATATGATCAACTATCCTAATTGTTGTCTTGATGTAACTTTGGTAGCTTCGCTTATAAAAGTAGTCAACAGCCAAATTTTCCAAAATTTTTTTATCGCGAAAAATTCCGATTATGATTCATCTTTTTTTATCAGCTGTACACCAATCGAATGTATATAAAAGATTTGGAACGGAGCTATTTCAACTCTATAGAACAATTGACAATTGATATCTTGACGAAGTATTAAGAGATATAACTGACAATAGGGAAACGAAAAAAGATGTCTGAAAAGCCAGCAGAATTGAAATTATGGGGTGGTAGATTCACCGGTGCTACTGACCCGTTGATGAACTTGTATAACGCTTCATTACCTTATGATCAAAAAATGTACGCTGCCGATTTAGAAGGTACCAGAGTTTACACCCAAGGTTTACACAAGATAGGATTGCTTACTGAGCACGAGCTATCTGAAATCCATAGAGGTTTAGAGCAAATTGGTAAAGAATGGGCGGCTGGTGCGTTCGTGGAGAAGGACGGTGATGAGGATATCCATACTGCCAATGAAAGAAGATTAGGTGAAATCATTGGTCGTGGTATCTCAGGAAAAGTTCATACTGGTAGATCAAGAAATGATCAAGTCGCAACAGATATGAGAATTTTCGTTCGTGATGAACTCACAAAAATTTTGGGCTTTTTGAGAGAATTGATCTTGACAATCACTAAGAGAGCTGAAAATGAAATTGATGTGCTGATGCCAGGTTATACACATTTACAAAGGGCTCAGCCAATTCGCTGGAGTCACTGGTTGAGTATGTATGCTACATACTTCACTGAAGATTATAAAAGACTAGAACAGATAATCGAAAGATTGAATGTATCTCCATTAGGTGCAGGTGCTCTTGCTGGTCATCCTTACGGCATTGATAGAGAATTTTTGGCTGAGAATTTGGGTTTCAACGGTGTTATTGGTAACTCTTTGGCTGCTGTTTCAGATAGAGACTTTGTTGTTGAAACAATGTTTTGGTCATCACTATTCATGAATCACGTCTCTAGATTTAGTGAAGATTTAATCATCTATTCAACTGCAGAATTTGGTTTCATTAAATTAGCTGATGCTTATTCCACAGGTTCTTCATTAATGCCACAAAAAAAAAATCCAGATTCTTTGGAACTGTTGAGAGGTAAATCTGGTAGAGTCTTTGGTTCATTAGCAGGGTTCTTGATGTCAATCAAATCCATCCCATCCACTTACAACAAAGACATGCAAGAAGACAAAGAACCTCTATTCGACTGTTTAACCACTGTTGAGCATTCAGTTTTGATCTCAACAGGTGTTATCTCAACCTTGTCCATAAACAAAGAAGCCATGGAAGGTGCCTTGACTATGGATATGTTAGCAACTGATTTGGCTGATTATCTTGTCCGTAAAGGTGTTCCATTCAGAGAAACACATCACATCTCTGGTGAATGTGTTAAAGCTGCTGAAGATCAAAAACTGTCCGGTATCGATCAGTTGACACTAGAACAGTTTAAGCAAATTGATTCAAGATTTGAAGATGATGTTAAAGATACTTTCAGTTTTGAAGTCTCAGTTGAGAGAAGAACAGCCACTGGTGGTACTGCTAAATCAGCCGTTAGAAAACAATTGGACTCAATCAAAGCACAAGTGTCCGAAAAAAAATAAGCATTTCAAGTATAATTATATAGATGTTGAATGTACAGTTATCAGTAATATTTGCTCGCAGATAAATCTACGTAATCCAAGTCCAAAATGTCATAAGTCATACATCACTAGCTATGAGTAATTGTGGAATTGTAAATATATGTACAGCTCAAGAACACAAGAGGACCCTATTGCGAACCAAAGTAATGAGCAAAATAGTTTCTCATTAGCCAACGAGGAATCAAACCACCAAAATTATTCAAGAATCTAGAGCCTGTACCCACATATTCAACAGTGTTGTTGTCGTCATTGTATATCAGATCAAATATCTTATAATGTAGTGATTTCAATCCAATTCCTTTAATACCATAGTTCTTCTTGCTGTTATTGCAATTGATTGAAATTGAGCCTAGTTTAATATTTGTAACATTGAGCGCTTCGTAATCTTGTGATAAATTGTAAGACAGAGTCTGCAGAAATTGGGATGTGATATTCTCAACAGAATGGAAAGTCAGTTGGACAGACGAAGACAGTGTTGGCGTTATAAAGATTATGTTTGAGTCAAACTTCTCCGCAATTCCTATCAAGCCGTTCCTCAATAAGTCCATTGGCAATAGAATCTTGTTGTTTATAGATTCTGACCAAGTTGAGTTTGCAATCATATGGAATTTACCTGAAGGGAAATATAAGTCCGGGATGAATAGAATACCCACCAGATTCAACTTATTTGGTCCAGCGCCTTGAAACGGAATATGATCAGACGACAGCAAGTAGTCAAACTTCCTTAGTTGTTCTGCATTGAAGTCGCTGCTATTTGGCTCGTTGGAGACTATCAAGCTCTTGACATCTTGAACAGATTCATTATTGAAAAATTTCAAATCTGCCTTCGAGTTTGTTGAAGTGATGTATACGATAAATCCACGATTCTCTAAATCATTAGCGACATATCTAGTCAAAGGCTCAGTGACAGATCCAACAATCAGCACAACGTCTTTCCGTGCACCATTTGGTAATCTCTGTGCTCTTCTTCTCTTTGGTTTTGAAGACATAAGTATTTTGGATCTTACAAAACTCTGTAGATAGTAAGCCGCTATCCCTAAAGTAGAAGCTCCGATTATTGTTGACAGGAACTTATGCTTTGAACGGAAACTTCTCAATCCATCTATCACCCAGAACCCACTCTTATCTACATCGTGCCTAGAGCTCAACCCTGCATTACGATCAGCAATCCCAGTACTCTTGTATAAACCATCACAGGTTGATGCGACTTTATCAGACACATAGGACGTACTCTCGTTGATTGTATTCACTGCACTGCCGAAGGCATACTGGAATTTTTGCCCCAGAAAATACACCGAATCAAACGCCTTCTCCACGGGGTCTACCATAACAGATTCAATGCCCAAAGTAAACCTCTCAGCTAGGGTCAGTCTCTTGGTAATCTTGTAGACTCGATTCACCAAATTGTTAGTGTCGCCATCTTAAAATTTCGTAGTAGTGGATTGTCTGTGCGCAAACCGCTTTCCAGGGACTTGAATCGAATATTCTCAGCTTCGAAACTGCGAAAGTCGTAACTACTAATTTAATTAACTGAAACTTTCTCTTCTCAGTTTTTAAATAAGTACAGAGTTTGTTCTTTTACTAGAATTTTAACAGTTTATTCATAGAGTCATAGAATATGGGTATCAACAATCCTGTTCCAAGAAGCTTGAAGAGCGAAACAAAGTGAGTGAAACCCCCCGTTGTGACAACCCGCAGAGAAGGGCTTATCGAGGATAGTGAAATATGGCGAATCATGGGTCTTTGAGATGCAATTGAGCTGAAATGGTATGACTACTACAGAATATCTATGGCTGGTGGAGCCTAATTGTATCCACAGATTACACTTCCCAAGGTTTGAGTTGATCTCGTTCATTTTTCAGTCATCTCGGCTTGGAATCTATTGCTACCGGATAGATCCCGACAGCGTCATGATGATGATACAACAATAGTGACTACCGAGCTCGCTACGAAACCTCTCTTTGCCTCACTTCGAAAATAAACATATAGTACATTTGGACTAACACGCTATCACAGGAAAGCTGCTAAGATTTTAGCCAGTTTTGTCAAACCAAATCAAATACTTGGTGTAGACCAAGTCATTCCTCCTGATATTTTACAAAATGCAAAAGGTTTAGCCGTCATCACTGTCCTGAAAGCGGGCTTCTTGTTCTCAGGAAGAGCAGGTTCCGGTGTTATCATGGCTCGTTTACCTGATGGATCATGGTCTCCTCCGTCCGCCATTGTTACCGCAGGTGCAGGTGTTGGTGGTCAGATTGGTGCAGAATTAACAGATTTCGTTTTCATTTTAAACACAAAGGAAGCTGTAAACTCATTTGCCCAGGCTGGTTCAATCACTTTGGGTGGTAACATTTCAGTCGCTGCGGGCCCACTGGGTAGAAACGCTGAAGCCGGTGGTACTGCTTCGTTGAAGTCTGCTGCTGCTATTTTTTCATACTCCAAAACAAAAGGTCTGTTCGCTGGTGTCTCATTAGAAGGTTCAGCTATTGTGGAAAGAAGAGAAGCTAATCGTAAGTTTTATGGGAACAATTGTAAAGCCAGACAAATTTTAGCCGGTAGAGTAGAACCACCAGCTGCTTGTGAAGCACTGTTTAGAGTTTTAGAATCAAAGGCATTCACCAAGAGAAGAGATTATTACGACGAAGATGATGACTATTATAACGACATACCTGAATTCAACTCTGACACCTCTTCATTCGATAGTGATTCAAGATCCTATCAAAGAGGTGGCGCATTCGCTAGAAGTGGTACTCGCGGTGGTGCTTCATCTTCAAGAAGACGGGGCTCAACATATTCCGAGGACGATTATTCAGAAGGAGAAGCAGATTACTATACAAGAGGAAGTTCGATAAGGGGTGGAGGCGCTTCTTCATCTCATAAGACTGGGAAAGGATCATCTTGGGAAGATGACGTTTACGATCGTTTTGATTCGCCAAAATCCAAAACCAAAAGCTCATATAACGACGATGACGATGTTGATGACCTAAATCGTCGCTTCCAAAGATCACACTTCGATTCAAGTTATTCTGATAAACCATCGAGACCAAGATCAGAGAAACCAAACTTTGGAAGTGCGACAGGTTCAAGATCAACTCCTCCTGCTCAACCAAGAGGATCAAAAGCCATTGCGTTATTCTCATTTGAAGGGGAGCAACCAGGTGATTTACCATTTAGAAAAGGTGACGTTATCCAAATATTGAAAAAATCAGAATCAACAGATGATTGGTGGACCGGTAAGGTGAATGGGAAAGAAGGTATATTCCCTGCAAATTATGTGGAACTGGCTTGAGCTTGCACAAGTCTTACATCATAAAGTTCAAGCAGACTCTAGCTTCATTTCACTGTTCGATTACCATCGTCTGTGAGCATGAGTCTGAACTGGTGTAGATGGTGAAAATTTTGTACTATAATTCTTATACTAGTGATCAACTGTTCAGACTTTAAAATGTAGTCAAGTAAAATGAAGAGAAGTTAGAAGTACAATCAAAGCTTTGATATTACAAAATTCGAAACCAAAGGCCACAGGGTGTTGTTCGTAGTTTGTTTGTGCCACCTTGACAACTCCTGGAGATTAAGACAATTAATATGAGTATTACTTGAGTGGCATTTCTTATGATAGTCATTTTTACTAAAGAACGCCAACATCGCGTCGTTTTCGGGTTGTTTCTACAAAATTTAACGCAATAAAATAAGATAATTGCTAAAGCTCTCAACAAATTAATAGTCTGCTTGATCATGCTGCGTTTGCTATATATTACTTCCCATTTCTTAAAATCTACGGGCTTCAACGCCCTAAATGTGTTCCAAGGTTTTTTTATCCTTCTGACAAAGCAAAAATGAGCTATGAGATCATCTTTCGTATCCAAGAATTTTAATGGCTGCAATCAATCTACCTTTGAATAAATCAACATATTTTGGTTGAGTTCTGTATTCTTTGATAAAGCTCTCAGCCTCAGCTGCACAATTGTCCCAAAATGTCATGAACAAATAGTTCAATATTCTTTTCAAATTTTTTGGTCTGGTAGCTGATGGATAGGAAAGGAAATCAATGAGACTCACTGCCAATCTCTCAATATCCCTTTGAACAGATTCACTCAATTTTGACTCGTAAGAGGAGATATATATATCTTGGTAATCCAGTAACACATTCTTCTGCTTATTTTCATAGCTATTTGATAAATGTTCGTTCATTCTGTCTGCATCAGAAGGTGAAAGGAGCTTTTGTGAATTGTAAAATGTATCCTGGGTGACAATCTGTGGAGACAATGTTGCATTAGTTGGGTAAGTTGACAGACTTGACAATGAGTTCATCAGGGAATGAATTGAGTTGTATATACTCAGAGATGGTACTTGGTGACTTGAAATTGGCGAAAAACTCAGAGTTGAATGGAACTTAGCTGGGTGACTGATTGGGTGGAAATTTGTAACCAGATAATTTGTATTTTCATCGTAGTTCTGTTGCTGCTGTTGCTGCTGCTCTAAGTACGCTTGCTGTTTAAAGTCAGATACACCATCCTTTTTAGTATACAGAGAACTGAATTGCTGAATATTATCCGCTGCTGACCCCAATGATGACCCAGATAGCTTTTTTGGGAAGTGGTTTTTCACACCATCATTCAATTGAATAAGACTAGTTTGAATAATCAAACCTGACAAATTAACACCATTGAGCTTTTGATGCATTGTAACAGCATCCGACCTTTTTTCAAACTCGATATAGTTTTCTTTGGATGCATTTTGGAACGAATACTTAATGACCGTGCCATCTAGAGTATAGTTCTTTAAGAACAACTTGAAGAAGTTTTCGTTCACAGATTGAGGAAGATTGTAAATAAATAATTTTGTTGTACGTTGTTCATTTGTTTTGGAAACTTCTTGCTTTGTCTTGTCATAAGCCTTATCCTGTTTGGATGCAGTTTCTGAAAACATGTGATGTTGGGAAGTAGATGATAGTATCTTTTGGCGTTCTGCTTTCTTCAACGCTCTAACACAGGTTATATTTTTACCCTTATAGTTCAATTTATGACAATTTTGTATAGCATCAACAGCACTTCGGTGAGTCTCAAAAGTCACAAAGCACCATGTAGATTTAAAGCTTGCGATGGTCTCTTTATATAATTCCATTATCCGACCAAAAGGTGCAAATATTGCCTCAATTTCCTCATCAGTTACATTAATAGGTAATCCTTTAACGTAAATTTGATTGAATTTGTCGTTATTAATATCATCATGCTCTATTATGGCTGATTTTAATGATTTGGAATGTTCTTGAGGCTTGACTGTGTGCTTTGTAGTTGTCGCAATGGGCTTTTCAATATTTGATCCTGAAAAGGATGGCTCAACAGAAGGTGGATTGAATGATATATTCTCTGCATCAGAGTAACCACTGCTATTAAGATTAGAACTGAATTTCCTTAAAGCTTTAGGTATGTGAATTGAACAATGAATATTTGTACCGTCAACCAAAGCGGTATTATAGGTTTGCACAAATTTTTCTGCTGTACCCTTACTTTCGAACGAAATGAACCCTTGTCTTTTGCGAACATCAAGCTTACAAGACATTATTTTGCCAACATGTCTGAACTTTTCATAAAATGAACGTAAAGTCAAATTACTGGTGTTCAAATTTGAAATAAATACGTTGGTACTTAAAAATGATTTGTCTTTCCCATTAACATATGGCATTATTCTAATTTCCCTATTAAAGCACACAGTATAATTTAAGTCTTCAGTGGCCCTATTTGCATCTTTTTCTGTTGAAAAATTGACATAACCATAACCAAGGGATAATCTTGTTGTTGGAGAGTAGCAAAGTTTAGCGGATAAAAATGAAGGATATTTCATAAATAAAGATGAAAGAGATTTTTCAGTAACATCTCTGCCCAAGTCGCCAACATAGAGAGTAACTGTGTTACGATTTTCAGGAGTCTGGTGTACATTGTGATATAGTTCTACTCCACTGCTTTGTCTTAAGGCATTTGGCCTCAATTCATCATGGATTTTGGAGGCACAAACTGGAGACACCTTTGGTGCAATGCTTGCCGTGAGATTTGACTTGTTTGTACTTTTGACTTTTCCTTTCAAGTTTGAGAAATCCAATTTTCTATTCTCATCATTAGCGACTTGTAGACCGATCAGACTAGCATTAGGTGTAGATCCAATTTTAGCCCTATCTGATTCTTGAATAGTTAACCTTTTAAAATCATCAAAGAGCTCACTCATACGCTCTTTTGAGTTCCCCTGGAATCGAGCGCCCTTGGAATGTGAGAAGTCTGTTTTGGTGACACCAATCCTAGTTGGGTTTGGCATCTCAAGTTTTCTGTAGGTTCTCTCTTTTATGGAGAAGAGATCAAGATGGTGATACAACCTCTAACAACCATTCCCAATGGGGAAACGTTGCTGATTTATATTCAAACGGGTCTTACTGAAGAATTTACATCTTTGTGTAACTCAAATAGACTAATGCCATGGTGACAACGTTATGTGTAGCTTCAATTGTACAAACCACAAATACAAAATTGTTATTAGTGGTCATTTCGAATACATAGATTATGTAATACCAACTTACATTGTGTACTATCAGAACCAATAAAGACTTAAATGAACTACTCAACCCAGTGCTTGGAAAGCCAATTTAAATTCCAATCTATATTACAATTCTATCAAATTTTCCTTCAAACTATACACCTAAAATATCTCTTCCAAACAAACCTCTCTTCAACCAATCCAAGAATAACAAAACTCTTGTTCTTAAACTAACAGATTGAGCGAAATAAGTACCTCTCCATAGATACATAGCAACCAATCCACCAACAAATGAGTATCCTGGTAAATCGAAAACAGCAGAGTTACCAATGTAAGCTAATGAACCCAAATGTTTGTATTGGAATGGCTTGGAGATAGCATCATCAATATCACCATCTAAGATATCGTTGACTGTTAAAGAAACAGATGACTTGGCCAATTTGGACAGTTTTTTACCAATATATTTACCTTGTTGATGGGCTCTTTGTGCAGTAGCGGGTAAAGAAGTAATTCTAGAGTCAATATCTTTCAATAAATCAGAAATTTGATTGAACGTTAAATGACCACTTTGATTTTGATCATATCTTGGAACCAATTCATTTAGGAAATTCAAAGCTTCGGAAGCCTGAGGATGTCTTTTAGAAATTTGTGAACCTAGTTCAAAAATTTCTGAATAGCTTAATTTCAAATGTTTAATATCTTCATCTGTAATTATTTCATTTGATGATATATGTTTCAAATGTTTATCAACAATGTATTTACGAACATATTCAACAGTATGATCTGCTAAATCTGTTCTGACAGTGGAACAATCACCAATGGCATAAACATCACCCAATGGTGCACCATAAACTCTCAAATGAGAATCGGTTTCAATAGCTCTTTTGTTTCTTTGAGATGATGATAATGCAGTGACAATTTCTTTAGCTAGGGGATTTTGTGCAACACCAGTTGACCATAGACATAACCCAAATGGGATACTCTTTAGTTCAGGTTTACCATTGTCATTTAATTGATTGAAAATGACTTCATCTGGTAAAACTTTTACAACTCTTGAATTGGTCAAGATATCGATAGTTTCCTTTCTGAATCTCTCAGCTGCGTATTCTGAAATTTTTTCATCATAAGTATTCAAAATATTTGATCTTGATTGAATAACATGAACACTCAATTCTTGTCTTAGGATATTTGGGTAAGATTTTGGTAAATCTTCATTTAACAAATCATAAATTTCAGCAGCAAATTCAACACCAGTTGGACCACCACCACAAACGACAAAACTTAATAATCTTTTACGTTCTTCATCGGTAGTTGTTGGTAAACAAGCTTTTTCTAATAATTGGGTAATTTTTTTCTTGATTTGCACGGCGTCTTCTGCAGTTTTCAACTGGTTACAATGTTCCAAACCTTCCACACCATGTGTGTTTGAATTTGAACCAACAGCGACAACCAATTTATCATAAGGCACATAAAATTCTTGCTTTTCACCACTCAATTTATCAAATTGATGTACTTTGACTAGCTTATCACTGAATTCAACTTTATCAGCGTATGCTTCAAGATAATGACCATCTAATTTATTAACGATTTTTCTGATACTTTCAATCAAGGTTTTAACTTCTAAAGTACCTGTTGCAGCTGAAGGTAATAAAGGAGTGAAGAGGAAATAATTTGTTGGAGAGATGACGGTAACGTCGTAATCACCGTGGTTTAAATTTTTCAAAACTGCAACTGACCCCCAACCAGAACCTAAAACGACTAATTTTGGTCTATAACGCAAATGTTCCTTTTCAGGGCTATCGTAGTCATCTAAATTATATTTTAAAGTTGGTAAATTTTCCGGCCCACCCTTTTCTGGGTTCAAGGCCAATTGGTTGATTCTGATATTATCAGGTAGTGTATCTGGATGATAGGTTGTTGCGTCATAGATGAAGAACCCTAAGATTAAAATTGCAATAGTACTTGTACCTAATCCAACGGCAATAATGGAAAACTTACAACACTTCCCTATAGTTGTATCGTTCATAAAGCTTTTGGCCTTTGGGATAGTTTTAGGGAACTCTAACTGAGAGTATTTTAGTTGTGTTGAAGATGAAAAAAATCTTGAGTCTTTCAAGATTTTATTCGAAGTGAATGATGAGTTTGCTCTGTTACTCAAGATCTTGGTTTCAGGTTTAAACTGGACCAAAGATCTCTTGGAGATGAAAGATGATTGAGCCTTAGCATTGGCAAGCAATGTTTTACCGATTGACCTCCCAGTTTGTACTGGACCCTTTGTTGCAAACATTGTTTGAAACGGATCGATGCCTGTGTTATTAGTCCTAAATAAAACGTTAAAGGGGCGGCGGCAGGGGCTAACTAATAACGATTTCCTCGAGAATATTTAATTGAAAACAGCTGTAGTGAATGATTAACAGCTTTTGAAAATTGGATACACTGTATAAAACCCACAATTTGTCTCTTTGGTGTACTTTCAGCTTAGTACTTTGCTCTATCAGCTATTTGACAAGGTGTGGAATAGCTCCAAGGTGATCCTTTGACAAGGGGAATAAGCAGCTCCGACAAGAGATTGAACTTTGAGTATCTCTAAACCAAAGGTATACTTGATACTTTTGCTAGAACAAATCAAATCAGAAGCAGATTGAAACTAGTATGAGCTATATAAATTTTGCCCGTAAGTACCGCTAAGAGTAAATGTGTGTGCTTTAACTTTTTTTTTTTTTGGTGCAATGTTAAATTTTTAAAGGTGTACGTTTTGGAAAACTTGTTTCGGGCCAGTTTTGTTTATACATATATTAGTTTGTATGAGTTTATGTAAGTTGAGGACATTATACATGTATATATATATATATATATACATACTGTGATGGAGTAGAGAATGCTGTTTGAATAAAGGTATTCTGAGCTATTCTGAGTTATTCCTTGGGCTGTCCCAGGTTTTCATATAGAGTGTACCGTTACTTGGATTACTCGGTAGTATGAAATACACTGTTGTAGTACAAAGCGTCACTGCTGGAAGTTGCATCCAATCATCGTAGTCCGAATTGTCGAGTAAGTATACCATTATATCCATCGTTCAACCAAGCTACGTATAAAACAGTACTGTGGGTTTTTCATTATCCGACACTTTCTAGTGCAGTGATACTTTTCAACCCTTTGACACATTATTTCACATTACTTCCATGAACCTCTCAGCTAGCAACACCAACACACTTCTAGCTCTAAATCTACAATACAACTGGTATCGCTAGGAATGTGATTATCATAACACAACACACTATTGGAAGATTTCTCCATTACACTGGCCCAACTCTTGTATTGGCTGAAATTCTAACTGTGCATTAGTGTAGAGTCACTCAGTTTCCTCCGATTTACAAACACCCATTTCCAAATCGAGTTACTTTACTCGATGCAAATGTCATACTTGCTACCACGCTGACTATTTGATTCTTGATTCTATACTCCACGCTCCATTGGGCATAATACAACACTACTTCCCACTCAAATTGACCATCATATCTATAAAAATCACAGTGTATAACCTCTAATCATACACTAAAATTATATATTAATAAGGTTTTTCCGATTCTTATTTTCCGTTGACACTTTATTGCTTTTTTTGCGCAAAAATTTGCCGTTTTCGGTATTCGCCATTAAACGTTTCCCACTCGTTTCCATAAATTGTGTAATGATGAAATGCTAGTTTAAGGTTAGGTAGTGTGTATTCAAATAATCGAAGCTTATGGTACTGTCCCAGTAAAAATGAGGTAAAAGTTATAATGTAGTCAGAATTTTTAGCTACGTTGTTATTGCATATTTCATTGCAAAAACACAAAAAAACTTTTTTATTGTATCCAAGACTCTAAAAGTTATATAATTCTTAGTCTAACATTACCACCATCTTTATACTCAATGAAAATGGCTAAAACAGTGACTAAATGCTTAAAGCACTCATGTTACTTTGTAAAATTATAAGTTAAATATACCAGTTGGTGATTGGATGGTGATTAGGTTATTACATAATTAAAGCACAGTGTGGAAAACACCAATTTTCACAATTTCAGAACTCGTCCTTGTTAGCTCAGTTGGTAGAGCGTTCGGCTTTTACAGTCAAACTAGGGAACAACCATTTCTTAGCGGAAGTTAACCGAAATGTCGGGGGTTCGAGCCCCCCATGAGGAGTTCTGTTTTTTTTTGTTTCACACTCATTTGCAAATTACATAATCTTTAATCTCTTTGTATGATAAACTCTATAGAGCTTCTGACAGTTAGCTAAACCATTAAAAAGACCGACTTTGTCTTTAGCAATCCAGTATACAAGAACTTGCCCACGGTTATGGGACAACTCCCGCATTGGCATTCAGTAGAATTATCAGCAGGATCAAGACCCGTGTTGAGAGAAGGGGAAGTAGACTTGCTTGTGGAGAATAGTATTGGATTGTATCAAGGTAAATCTAAAATATTGAATAGACAACATGGTCGTTTATATCTAACTTCTCAAAGGTTGATCTATATTGACAACTCAAATGCTAAAGATTACTCGGTCTCTATTGAACATGCTGATATTGATAAACTAGATTATACACCCAAATTTTTGAGATCTTCTCCTAAAGTTACTGTTTTTCTGAAGAAGTATTACAAAAGTAAAAAAGCATCATCATCATCAAAACAATCCATACACTATAAATTGATCCCGTGGATTTGTCCCATCTGCTCATATTCGAACAATGTTACGTCGCAGATCAATCCTAATAATCAAGATTATTTACCAGTTTGTGAAACTTGTGGTATTAAGGCAAGTTCCGATATCATTCAACAGGCTTTGGATTCAGTCAGGGCAGTCTCAAGTGCTAAAGCAACTCCAGTGATACCCAATGATGAGCCAAATACAAATACAAATACAAAAAAATCGGCACCAAAACAGATATCTTGTCCTACTTGTACTTTTTTAAACCATCCTTCACTTCGTAATTGTGAGTTATGTGGAACCATATTGCCAGCAAACAAGATAAATAATACTTCACAAGATGAAACACAACTATTTGATGACAGAATAAAAATTGAAACCGAATCACCCGATGGACTTGACGAAAACTCCACAATACAACCATTCATCAAGATCAGTTTCCATAGAAATGGTGACAAGTTTTTCTACACCAAATTACAGGAAACGATTGAACAATTCAAGTGGGAAAAAGTTTTAAATTCAGGTAATGTTAACAAAGATGCTAAAAAAGTATTAACCGGAGGTTCTGATTCAAATGAATCATCAAGGCCGTTATCGCAAAATAGTTCAACAATTGGATTTGGTATTCATAAACTTGCCCAACAAGAAGAGAGTAAAAGTAAAAAAAATGAACAAATTATCAATTCTTCTCTCGATGATCTTCAAGCTTTGTTGAACAAGGCCAATGAAATTTTAGAATTAACCGAATCTTTCAAAAAGATAAATCCACAAGAAGGTCAACCGGTAATAACAAATATAAATCAAGTTACTAAAGATCTATTAAATGAATCAAACGATTCCTCGAGTCAAAAATTATATTTACAGGAAATTTCAAGACAAATATCCGAATTTTTAATTAATGATGGAATTTTAGAAGAAGAAGGTGGTATTATAACATTAATTGACCTTTATGCCTTATATAATAGAGGTCGTGTTGGTATAAATTTAATTTCACCTGATGAGTTATATAAATCCTGTGAATTTTTCAAAAAGTTGAATTTACCTTTAGTTTTGAAAAAAATTAACAACGTTCAAGTTGTACAAGATGCCAAGTTTAATACAGATACCAAGATTATAGAAGATATCAAAAAGTTTATTGTCAATTTTGGTGATGAAGATTTAGGAGATTATAAATATTCAAGTATATTGAAAATTAGTGATTCTTTCAATTGGTCATTAACCATTACAGAGGCAATTTTACAAATAGGTTTAAACATGGGTGAATTAGTTGTTGATCAGCAAATATCTGGTAAATTTTACTATTTGAATGAATTTTTGCAGCTTAATCATAATGATGATAAATTCAATACGGTTGAAGAAATTGAAATTCAAGAAGACGATTCCCATGGTAATGAAAGCACAGATCCGATACTAGAGCATACGAATGTAATAATTTCAGAATTTCCGCATGTTCCAACAAATAAACCTTTCCCTGAAGCTCCATCGAATATCATAAAAGAGCCAGCTAAAGGTGAAAAGTCCAAATCTCTAAAACAGTTAGAAGGTTTACAGTTTTAGTATAAACGTTCATGAATAATCATAAATAACCATAATATAATGACATGCATATATAAATATATCCTCTAAATACCCAAACCAACCTTTAAATAGCATTAACAACGTTTGATGATGTTAAATTTACCGTAGATGAACTGCTAACAATTCTTGGTAAATCTTCAATTTGTTGTATAACAAATTCCTTTTCATCATGAAAATTTGAATCATCTTTCTTTTCATTAAAATTAAAATTTTCCAAAAAGAATAACAATTTTTCTCTATTCTTAATCAATATATCCAATACTGACTTATTCTTTTTCGGATTTGCCACAAATACTTTGAAAACGTTAAAACTTTCCAATTGTAAATTTTTAGATTTATCACTTAGTGAAATCATTATCAATTTTAAATTTTCTGGATTGTTTACATACTCCAGCATAAATCTGTTGTTTTGTCTTGTCAGAATCAACTGAGATAATAGTTTAATTGATTGCCTTTTGGTCACATAATTATTTGAACCAATTAATTTATTTAAATGTAGTATGAAATCGGTTGAATAAGAATTGAACCAATCAGCAACTAATTTCTTATGAATTGTAAAAGTGTCGTTTAAAGTTTGGAAAGAATCTGTCATATTTTCAAAAGTACCTCTTTGACTAAATTCAAAATACTTCCAAATTATTGGATCTTGTAGTATAATTTTGGTTAAAATCTCAATTTTCAAACAATCTCTAAGGATACCACCAGTTATTAGACAAACTTCTGGCACTTCTGGACCTTTTAATAGAAGATTTAATATTTTCGGTTTAGAAATGAGATAATCCACCGTTGGGGATCTATTACCAATTTGACGTCGTAGTAAAGTGGTGAATAATGTAGCAACATCTTTTCTTGAATCAAATTCTAAATGATGTAAATTCGATATTAGGTAGTAGAGGATATCCGTTTGATAAACCTCATGAGCTAATTGAGCAATTTGATCGGGTTGTGGATCATTTTCTTCATCACCGTGTAATATAATTTTTATACTTGATAAATAGCGACTTATATCATCTTGAATTTTACGTTTATCGCTTGTTGTGTCAATCTTAACAACTTGCTCATTCAAAGCCCTAACCAACTCTGAAGGGGTTTTGGGATTTCTCTTGAATAAGAATGCCATGACCTAGTACCCTTGTGTGTGTTTTTTCTTTTAAGCGTCAAATTACTATATAATGGCAACTGCTAACATGAATCAATAATTTGTATTTGAGTCTTTCATTTGTGTAATTTTCAAAACAATCGCGCAAAACGAAATTCTGTTGTTTTGAATTTCCTGATTCGGTAACACTTTGATCCATTTGCGCAAATTGTTTGCGCGAATTCAAGTGTTTCCTAATCGAGTAATTCATTACGCCAATGTCTATTATATACCAATAATAAACATAAATTGAACAATAATAAAACCATCATGTATAATCATAAATCTATACGCCTAATACTAAAATCAAAATGCTTTCTAGTTTTCGCTTGCAATCAATATCTAAAAGATCATTCAAACTATTTCAAATCAGCAATAACGTGACTCCAGTTTTTATATTCTTCATCACCGTATTGAATTTTAGCGATCCATTGAGCAACAGTTTTAGTAAATTCACCAGATTGTTCACCATCTAATATTGGAACGTTGATATCTTGGCCGTTGTAACCAATTTCCTTGATTGGAGAAACAACAGCTGCGGTACCTGAGCCGAAGGCTTCAACCAATTCACCTTTTGCGGATCTTTCTGCAACTTCATATATAGTTGTGTAACGTTCATTAATTTCCCATTCATTTGGATCCAATCTTTCTCTTGCCAATTCCAAAATAGCATCTCTTGTAACACCTTCCAAGATAGTACCATCTAATGGAGCGGTAACCAATTCCTTTTTACCAGTTTCAGAATCTTTAAAGATGAAAAACACATTCATTGTACCAACTTCAGTGATATTCTTCTCTTCACCAAATAACCAAAGATTTTGTTGATAACCTCTTGAAGCAGCTTCTAATTGAGGTTTGATACATGGAGCATAATTTGCACCTAATTTCTTATCACCGACACCACCTGGCCAAGCTCTTGTAGCGTAATCAGTAGCTTCTAATTTAACAGCTTTGAAACCTGTTGAATAGTAAGGCCCCACAGGGGATAGGATAACGAAAAGCAAAGCATCAGAAGGACAACCAACACCTAACCCGGCGGTGGTACCGATTAAAGTTGGTCTGATATATAAGGAGTAACCTTTATTCTTTGGTACAAAATGTTTATCTAGTTTAATCAATTCACCAATAGATTTGATCAATTCTTCACCTTCAAAAGTTGGTAGGACAATTCTTTCGGCAGATTGGTTCATTCTGATCATATTCTTATCAGGTCTAAACATTCTAATTTGATCATCTGAATCTCTGTAAGCTTTTAAACCTTCAAATAACTCAAAAGCATAATGGAACACACAAGCCGAAGGATCCAAGCTAAAGGGACCATAAGGAACAATTTGTGGAGCGTCCCAACCCTTTTGATCATTCCACTTGATAGTCAACATATGATCTGTGAAAGTCTGACCAAATACTAAATTTTCATCTGGTAAAGGTTGTTTTGGGCTCTTTGTCTTTGTAATTTGTAATTTTGATGAATCCAATTTAGCTAAATTAGCACTTCTAGCACTTGTGTGCAGGGCAGACGATGACATCTTGAAGAGTGATTTGTTAAAGATACTCTTCATATTGAATTATATTTGTGCACTTCAAGTATTGATGGATGTTGTATATTTATATACTCAATATTATTTTGTGTCCAACTTGGTTTCACTTTTAATGCCTTGCCAATTTTCAATTTGGTGACTAACAGTAAAGCAGATTTCAAGTAAATTTTCAGTTTCCTCAGTTTTCGTTTTCTCAGTGCCGATTAAAACTTTTTAAAGGGAAATTTTGAGCTGTTTACGGTAACCAGCGGGAATAATGAATTAGGCAGGAGTACGAGTAAGTTAGAAGGGAGCGAGCGGACTTTAGGCAGAATAACTTTTCTTACTAGTAGGGAGACTCTCATTTTCTCTAGGCTCACACTAAGCACAAGTCTCACCACCACCACCACCAGTACCAATCCCGGTTTCGCTTCTTTTAACTCATAAAACAGATGTTGACCAAACCGGTTTCGGGCTCAGACCGATGATTCCCGAGATTTGATACTCATTGATACAATACAATATAGAGAGCTCGCTACTTACACTACAATGAGATGGCACAGTATTGACTCATCTAATGACACAGTTTGACTCATCTGCCTTATTTGACTCATTTAGCAAACAGTAATCATGACAAGTATCAGAGCGAGTAAACAGCTACTTAGGAAAAATGTGATGGGCAAGCTACATTCATTACCGTATCACGATATTGTGGACCAATCTATAGAATCACTACAAGTGCTGAAAAACTTGGATATATTTGCAAAAGCTCGAAATGTTGCAATATTCATGAGTATGGATACAGAAATTAAGACTCAGCTGATAATAAAAGAGTCTTTTGATCAAGGGAAAAAAGTTTATCTACCTCATATTGCTGAAGTGGACAGCAATAACGATATAAATCTATTCAAGAAGCCTCCATACTATATGATTTTTTACAACATTGATAACTATGAGTCTATACTTAATCTTAAACCCAGAGGTAAATTCAAGTTAAAAGAGCCTACAGAAGGGATAGATCTCTTGGATAATGACGATCCCCTGGATCTACTAATAATGCCAGGTGTTGCATTTACTTCTAAATTGGATAGATTAGGCCATGGTGGGGCATTCTATGACGATTTTATCAAACGTCATTTGGTCAAGTTTGGTAGAAAACCATACTTACTAGGAATTGGTTTACAAGATCAACTAGTTGACTCCATACCGATAGAACCCCATGATGAACCTTTAGACGGATTGATTATAAGGAACCAATTCTACACCAATCAGATATAAATACATATATATTAACGTTTTTCAAACATACCAATACCTTGAACTAATAATCTACCATCCAAAGTTTCAATTCTACCGTTGATTTTCTCTCCATCGTCTTTGCATCTAATAACTAGAAAACTATTAGCCACAGTTGGGAATTTATACTGTAGTTCAATCGATTTGGTCTTGATCTTATCAGGTTTATAATTTTCCAGTGCATCAATACCAAATCCCAATGCCGATGTTCTTTTCAGAATCTCATCCATTATTGTAGCTAATATCCCTCCATGGACTAAAAATGGATATCCACAGAGTTTCTCTCCAACGTGATAAATTGAGATTGACTCCTTGGTATCCTTGTTGAAAAACAAAATCGGTTTAATTGCAAATCCTCCTGGTGTTGATAATGTACCACTTGTAAGTATTTGATTCAACGTATTTGAATCAACATAGTTCCATGCTCTTATAGACTCAAAACTTGGATCTGAACTCAACTGCTTATATATTGGTAATTTCTGTAAATCCTTCTCTAATTCATCCTTGTATGATTCAGCTTCTGGCGTATTGGGTTTTGGTAGCTTCTCACTAATTAGAAATTTGGCAATCGAACTAATTGGTATAAACTGTGCCGTAGCGATACCCAAGATTAAGGATGCAATATAGTATGGCGCATTTGATGTCTTTTGCTTTGGGCCATTGGTTCCACTGGTTCCATTGGTTCCATTGGCTCCACTAGATCTATCACCACCGCTTGGTTCATTATTCACTCCGTTCAAGTTTGTGGAGTTAACCTTAATCGTCGAATTGAATCGTATAAACCTAGTACCAAGCGTCGTTCTTCTTGCACTCAAACGAGCACTTCTAGTCACCGTTCTCATAAACATTTTCCCGCTCAATTTCTTCCTAAATCCCAGCCTTGGCTTCAACAGTACCTTACCCAACCATCCAACTCTGCAACACACATTCGATTAATACTCAAAGTGGGTTTAATCCGATTAAATGATCAAAGATTATATAAGCATCCGCGAATGCGTTTTGCAAATATTTTTTTTTCTTCATGAGCTCATCAAGTCAAACGACAGGAACTGACTGTCCTTGGTCAGGTATAGGAATTGGGTAGTCTTGTCCAATTGGTTAGTCACAGTGTGGGAATTTAGTGGAAAATGCCGGTACCCAATATCGAGATCTTGCAAATCAACGACAAAAAGGAAGAGATCAAGTCTACTGAACCTGAAGTTCCTCATGAACGTCGTATTGTGGAAGCTGTTATAAAATTATGGAAAGAAGATTCTTCAAATGAAGACTTGGGTATTGGTAAATTACATGCCTTGGTTAAACAAAACAATCCAAATTGGTCATTAAGTGAAAAAAGACTGAAAACTGTTTTGAAAAGTTATAATCTACTAAACAGTGCTCAACAATATACCTATGCTAATGAGATCACTTCAAAAGAAACTCCGGATTTGAATCTACCCAAGAATATTAGATTACAATTTACTAAAAACAGAGGTAAAGGTTTATACTCAACAAATATTTTCAAAGAAGGCGAATTGATCTGGGAGGAAAAATCACCATTGTTTTTCATTCCACCTTTGGATCGTTTAAATTTGATTGCAAATTCAAAAGCTTGTACTTATTGTGGAACTTTGATCTCTTCAAATAACTCTTCAAGATCTGTACTGAAAGGTTTAGACTGTAATGTCTGTCGTGATGTTTGGTGTTCACAATTTTGTAAAAAAAATGATAAAATCCATCAGTTGTTAAAACATAATGTTTATCATGATGATCCAAAGAAAACTTCAACTAAAAAGCAAATACTATCTTCAAATTGGATTAAATTTGAAAAATTTTGTCAAGAAAACAAATGGAACGCCGCTTTTGCTATTGGGTTGATCCATTCTTATATCATAACTGATAAAGCGGGTGTTCTAGCTAAACAATTTGATGCGATGGCTAAAGTTCGTCAAGATGTTAGATACAAAGCTATAGATTCTTCAGGAATCGGCGCAAGTTTTGATAACAGTAATAACGGTGGTGGTGCGCTATTTGTTAAGGAACAACAAGAATCTTTATGGCACCAGGGTCATGAATTGTTTAATGAAGTTTTCCCAAATAACCAACTGTCCTATGAAGAATTTTTAACCTATTTAGGTTCTTACAATATTAATAACATTGATGGTTCATTGTTTTTAATTCAATCACATTTGAATCATAATTGTGATCCAAATGTACGTGTTAAATTTGGTGATAAAAAAACTGATGGTATAAAAATTTATGCCAAAAGAGATATAAGAGCTAATGAAGAGTTAACAACAAGTTATGTTAACCCTGCACATTCGTTAAACCAAAGATTAAGAGAATTAAGAGTTAATTGGGGGTTCATTTGTAATTGTAAAAAATGTAAAGATGATTCCAAAATTATTCAAAGAAGAAAATCTATTGAGTCTGTCTCAACTCAAAGTAAAGCTGATGTGAAGAAATTTTTAACAGAAAATCACAATGGCGAAGAATTTGAAATTGAAGCTCCTTTGAATGATGAAGAAAGACCAAGAAGAAAATCCGTAAGGTTTGATGAAAAAGTCGTTGCAGTTAACAATGAGGCATGAAAGGGAATATGCTAATGTTTATATTTAACTAAAGATATTCATATATTCTTAGCTGTGAAAAAAAAAAAAATTATCTGTTTATATATATATATATATAATACAATATTAACAATACCAGCAACCAATCTTTTCAACAAGGAAAAAATACACTGTAGTAAAGGAAAATGTACTGGAAAAATCTTTAGAACGCCATTGATACAATTTTTTTTAATAATCAAATATAATAATACTTTAATCAAAGTTGGAAGTAACAAGAAATTGAAAAGCACAAATCAAATAATAACAATCAATATCAGATACTACTCCACCTCAAACTTTCTGTTTTTTCAAAAATGGTTCGCTGTCATTATGATTTTGTTGTTGAGCTTGTTGTTGAGCTTGAGTTTGATACATCAAAGGGACTCTTGAACTTAAATACTTTTGCAACATTAAATACAAGTCATCTTTCGTGAAAGGTTTTGCTAAAATATCACTCATACCGTGTTGCAAGTATGAAACGAGATCTTGCTCGTTAATATTACCAGTCATTGCAATGATAGGAGTTTGAGGATCAAAACTTCTAACGACAGAAGTTGCAGTAGCACCGTCCAAATTTGGCATAACAATATCCATGAATACAATATCATATTTTGAAGTTTCCAAAGCCGAGATTGCAGTTAATCCATCAGTGACAACTTGAACGGTACAACCATATTTTACCAAGAATTTTTGACATAGTTGGATACAAACTGCATCATCTTCCACTAGCAAAACATGGAATCCAGGTCTTAAAGGTTTTGGAGGTGATTGGGTTTGTGAGTGAGGGCGGTCGATAGGCTCTTGTGATATTTGCTGTTGTGTTTGTTGATGATGCGAATGTTGTTGTGGATGTGGCTGTTGTTGTTGTTGCTGCTGCTGCTGCTGCTGTTGATCTGATAACTGTTGTGAGGCATTAGATGAACGGTGTAACTGTGGTTGAGGTTGCTGCAAGCCCAAGAGCTGCTGATGTTGATGGTGAGCTTCGTGAGTTGGAGGTGGTTGTAAAACTGGTGAATCAATTGGCGGTAAGTCCAACTGAGGTAGCTTAATACCATTTGTGGCCAGACAATTCACCAAAGTTGATATACTTCTAAAGTAACGATCGTTTGTGTTTTTCAGCGTTATTATTGATTCAATAACCGTTGTGTATTTGGAGTTCATTAATTTTAGCTCATCAGAAAGGTTCTTCTGATCACTTTTCAATTTAGCCACAGTATCTTCTAATTTATTGATAGTTTCGTTACTGCTAGTCTCTTCACTTGATCTCTTTTGAGCGGGACCTTTCCTCTTTATAGTTTCCAATGCATCTCGATCATGTTTACGGAAATCAGGATGCTTGAACTCCCATGCACCTTCACCATACTCATTCATTTGTTTTTCTTCATTCGAGAGTTTAACCTTGTGGAAATCATATTTATTCAATTGACGAACAAAACTTGCAAAATTTGAATGTTTAAAATGTTTTGGTAATATCTCTTTAGTAAATTCATTGGTATCCAGCACCACAAATGAATCTCCCTTTGTTGTCCACCTTACAATCTTATCGTAGTCATTCTCCTCCAACATTAAAAACAATTTCTTAACAAAATCAGTGGACCCAGAAGTTGTTGACGAAGCGTTAGTTAGAGGTATCCCCAGTGAAGCATTCAAGCTAATTGATCCATTACTACTGTCTCCATTTTTGTCTCGAGACTCTGGAGTCCCTTCGCTTTTAACTTTTTGTGCCATTTTGTATTCAAACTTGAAACAAAAGTAAACTTTTCCCTATGTAAAGCGCTTCACACTAAAATTGGCATTCCTTTGGTACTCAACAAAATTAGTTTTGTGGAACTGTACACTTGTTTATGCTTTGAAAGGCTTTCTCTCAATATCTGATTACCTGATTACCTGATCAGTCAATATCAAAAGATTTTTTGAAAACTGCCCTCTTATTTCGCTTTAATATCGGTACCTGAAACTGACAGTACCAGAGGTATTTCACAAAGAAAACTAACTTGAGGTCTTGAAGTCTTCTATGTTGATTGATAATAAAAAAAATTTGAAATTAAGTCAAGTCAAGTGCTAAAACGGATGTTTATTTATAACTTGTTATATAGCACAGAGTTTTGTACTGCTTCTACTCAAATTTGTCTCATTGTGAAATGTTGAAGTTTTTGCTTCTGGTGCGAAAATTGCAGCTTCGCCCAAAATGGACAAATCGGTAGGCGCAGACTGGATTCGCGCTTTAGAGGGTTTTTTTCGCGAAGGTATAAGCATCAGACATACAGATTGGTTTAAATCCACTTTATATATGCGTGATGGGTTATTGTACAAGGGTTCATTGAATTGCCGTTTTAGATATTTGGCTTTTCATTTATTTAGAATTGTATAACTACTCGATTAGTAATACGACTTTTGGCTTAAATTAAAATTGTGTATCAGATAATTTAAACACCACTCACAGTTGTGTAAACGGTGCCTGTGTCATATACATATAACCTCTAACTTTATATATAATATTAAATTACAGTAGTAATGATAAAATCACTAAATGAGTGCGTGACTGAATAGTAAAAGACAAAATAAAGAGCATGGGCCAAATAAAAACACCAAATGAATCTATGAGTAAAATAAAAGGAAAATAAAAAAAAAACCAGTATTAAAGTTGTATAATAATAATAATAATAAAATATTAAGTGAAATAAGTTTCAATGTAATAAAAATGCTAATATCAAGATGCGGAAATGAAGAAGACAAAGGGGAATATAAAAAAAGAATCAACAAAAAGTTAATCAAAGATCAAATTGCCCATTGACAAATTGATCATCCATTTCTTGATCACCATCATGATCGACATAATTTCTCTCGTTGATTTCTTCATTTTCTTCTTCGTCTTCAATAACATCTTCAGTAGGAGGTAAATGTGGATTACCTGGAATGAATGAACCAAATTCCTTGAAACCGGCTTGTTGAGCTCTTTTATTATGGAAATCATCCATGGTTGATTCATCAACAAATGTAAATCCTTTAAAATTTGCCTGGACTCCTGGACTTAATGGGGTTGATGCTAGATATAACTGTTTATTTATAACGGAAGCACTTGTATTAGTAAATTCTGGATCAAAATTTGAAGTATCAGTTTCTGATGATAAATGAGGTTTAAAAGGTGGTGGAACTTTTTTACTTGTCAAAGCTTCCCAATCGATATCATGGAAAAATGGATGTGCCTTTAATTCTCTTGCATCATTTTGTGAACCTAATCTATGTCTTGGGTTTCTATTCAACAATCCTTTAACAAATGAACGACCTTCTGGACTTAAAACTTCTTTTGGGAAACGAACTTTACCGAAAGCAATATTTTTATACATTTGTTGAGTATTATCAGCATAGAAAGGTGACCATCCACAACACATTTCAAAAATCAAGACACCCAAAGACCAAAAATCAACCATCTTGGTATAACCTGCTTCGTCTAATAACACTTCTGGAGCTAAATATTCAGTAGTACCACAAAATGTATTTGTTGTATCACCTGTTGATAAATCAGCTTTAGATAACCCAAAATCACATAAAGCGATATGTCCATTAGCATCTAACAAGATATTTTCAGGTTTTAAATCTCTATAAACAATACCGTTATCATGTAAATGTTCAAGTGATAAAACTAATTCTGCAATGTAAAATTTAGCACGATCTTCAGCAAATCTACCTTCTTTTTGTAAATGCCAAAATAATTCACCTCCACTCATATAATCTGTAACCAAGTAAAGATCAGTTGGAGTTTGAAATGAAAATTTCAGACCCACAATGAAAGGTGATGAAGCACCTGCAGTTCTAACCAAAATATTACGTTCACCAATTGTATGGGCAATTTCCTTTTTACGGACAATAACTTTTTTAGATAAAACTTTCATAGCGTAAATACGATCAGTATCAATTTTACGAACTTGGAAAACTTGACCAAAAGTACCTTTACCTAATAGTCTTAAAACTTCAAAATCTGTTGGGCCATATTGTTTCTTTCTTGTTATTGAAAATTCCCAACTAACTTTGATTTGACCTTCTATATTTTCACCTGCAACTCTTGATTCTAATTTAAACCACTCCAAATTATTATGGTTAGATAAAGTAGTTGGTCTTAATCTAACATGACCCAAAAACGTTTCATCTGAATCATAAACTGAGATATCCAATTCAGAATGTGAACCAATAACATCAAATATTGTTTCATGATGCCATACAGGGTTTGAATTATTTGAAAGTTCCTTTGGATCAGATGCTGGGTTATTAAAATTTTGTCTATTCAAAAATTGAGATGAAGACTGTTTTGAATATAAAGGTCTCTTACTAGCAGCTGGTATTGATTTATCTCTCTTATTTGCATTACCATTGCTCATACGGAGCTTACCAATTGAAGCAGGATGATTGTCAACACTTTCAGGGCCATGTGTGATGAATTCAGAACTTTCAAAAGTACAAACGACATAAGGTTGAGCATTTGAAGATTTGGTTAATAAGTTTTTAGCTTCAATGATATTAACTTTTAATTTACCTCTTGGAACAGCACCACCATTTTGAGTTGTTGTATTATTACTGTTGTTGTTGATTCCAACATCTAATTGATTTGAGGAAATTGGTTTTGGTGATGCTAAATCATTGTTATTTTTGGTAATGTTTGAATTTGGAGATGTTGGAGTTGGACTAGCAGTTGAGCATTGTGAATTAGGTTTAGTTTGATTTGTTGTAGTGGCAACTTGAGATAGAACTTCCTTTGGTTGATACTGATTTGATTTTGTTGTTGTTCCATACACAAATGAGTTATCACTCAATGCAGTAGTTGGATTTGAAGTGTGTTGAAAATTTGGGAAAAGTGTACCGGAAGAAGACATCGATTGAGATTTCACGTCACCGTTTGGGTCTGATTCACCATTGTTTTGTTTTTGTGAATTGAAGGATTGTTCTTCTAAATGCTGTTGTTGTTGTTGTTGTTGGTTGAGGGATTGTGATCTTTCGTTTGAGACCTTAGCGTTTTGGTGGAATCCACCAAAGCCAAATAAAGATTTGGCAAAATCAACCATCACTCTCTAAATTTATGAGATTATCAGATATTGCTTGAATTGAATGAATAACTGTTGCTCCCTTTTCTATGTTTTTTGGCTAAATGGAAATTATGGATGGATAAAACTTCTCCCTCTATACGGATACAAGAGTAAATTTGATACAATTATTTGCACTTGATCAATATCAAAACAATTGGAATTTCAATAAACACTAAATTGGAAACGTTAGTTCTCACCTTCATTAGACTTCAATATGGAGACATGCGTGGGACTGAAAAGACTTCATCAATTTGATTCAACTTGGACTTAAAAGGTCCCTCTCAAAGTATCAGGATCAGCACTCCACCAACCGTTTTGAAACAGTTCCTGAACGCTTCCAAACATGCCCTTTGCCATCAATTCAAACTCAAACATACGATTCCTTATTCTTCCAGGATCACCAAATAACCACTTTTTACTATGAATAGTGATGATTGACTATTCCAAAATCAAAAATCAAAACGTTTACAAATAGATTATTCTGCTATCAGCTTCAAAGGCAAATAATTTTTTTTTTATTTTTTTTTTTTTGGCAGAAGAAACGAAGAAGAAAAAAAAAAAAGAAAAACAAAATTATGTCAGCGACTAACGAATGTTACTGAATTGAATTGTATCTTTTAAACAATGAAAAGATAGGAGTGGATTGGATTGTATATTGGGGGGATCCGTATTGTGAATTGTGTTGAAAAAAGTACGTGCTTTCCAATTGTTCATTTAGATGTTCTCAGTGCTCATTCTCTTTTTGAGGCATCTGATGCTGACAAAAACATAATTCTAAATATCTCCGAAGTGACTGGCTACAAATCTATAAGCGTTTTACTGAATATTTGATATGATGTGTATTGACCTCATTTCAAAATAAATAAAGTGTGTAATAAATAAATAAATAAATAAATATGGTAATAAATATGTCAATAAATATGGTGATAAATAGTAACAGATGAGGGCCAATTTCTCTTTTAACGTCTGTCCCACGCATCACCCAAGAATTCCTTAGTATGTGATAATGGTCTTCTTCTAACAGCTTCCCAGAACCCTTGTTTGAACTCGCCATCATCAGACTGTCCTGATTTGACCAATCCGCTATTGATACCGGTGCCACGAGCATTGAAGGCATTGTTTTGAGTTCCAAGGAATCCACCTGTCCAACGAACAAATCCACCAAGCAAACCTAAAGCTACACCAGTACCTAAAGATGCACTCAAACTTTTCTTAAATGACCCCAAGACAGCACCTGCAATCGCACCTGAAAACACATCGTTCTTGTAATCATTGGCTTCTCTCAAATTGGATATCGCGGCATAACTAAATTGATACGATGTTATAACCGCTGTAATTGCTCCCCATAATTTACCTTGCTTGGTAATGATACCTGATATCCCCTTGGAATCATTACTGATCGCATTCTTCGTCGCAGCTGCAATCAACCCCACGGCACCTGAATAGAAAAATGCACCTTTTGTCAATTTAGAAGTATCTAATGGTTTATAAGGTTCATCCTTGTTGAAGAATGGGGTTGGGTATCTGATAGGTAAAGCACCACTTTGTGGTGTTTCAGATTCCTCAATTGAACTTGACACTTTGGACATTGCGACAGTACAATTTCAATCAAAGTTATATCTCTTGCGCTGTTCAGTTAGTTGTATTCTACTATAACTTTGTTTAGTGTTGTTCAGTGTTGTGGTGCTTCGTCCCTTTTCCTGGCTTCTTTTTTTTTTTAATTTTGATTACGAACTCTGGAGAAAACTCAATATACAAATCCAAATTCGCGGGTAACTAAGTAACTAACTAACAAACTACATAGTATACATTACTCTGTATTATCATAGTCATATTATTTATTACTGGTCCAGTTATAAAAGTTTATCAGAAGTCTTAGCTCTGACTTTTGCACCGTACTTACGGAAAAAATATGGAATTGAAATCATACCGAGTGCAATGAACCCCATTAAACTTGACCCCCATCTAACTCCTAAGTTTACAAATAGCTGTTTAGAAAATAATGGGAAACTTGCAGCTGAGACTGATCTGGCAAATGTATTTGCTGCAATCACTGAAGCTGAATATTTTGTATGAGCATCAACAAGATAATTTAAATTACCTTGGAAAATGGTTAAGAATCCGAATCCAAATAGGAAAATACCTAAACATGGAACAATCCAATGAATTGACTTATCAGAAGTCCAACCGAAAAGGAAAATCCCAGCAGGTACTAGCCATGCTGTATATATCATGATGGAAAATCTCTCTTCTGGTATTGCTTTACCTCCATTTTTTTCAACTTTTTTAGCATAACTCTTTGTAGCGTATATCTGTAAAGCACAACCTAAACATATTCCGAAAAATAGTGCAAAATTTGGTAATGTAGAGATAGTTCCAGTCCATCCTCTTGATAAATTAAATGCTTCTGCAACAGTGGTTATGAATAGATATAATATGGCATATACGTAACTTGCAAATAAAACAATAAATGCCACTATTGGTGTTATAAGTAATTGAAATGGACGTAATAAATGTACTGTGACAAATTCATTCCAGCTTAATTTCCATTCTTCATGTTTTGAATGGATATTCCATTTCCCCGTCATGATTCTTATATCTCTTGCCTTTTGAGATAACAAGATAGGTTCATATGTCTCCTTGGTGAAATAAGCCGATAATAAACATAAAGTTAGACTTACCAATCCAGAAAAATATTGTGGAATTCTCCATGCACTTTGTTTATCTTCTGCATACATCAATAATGAACTTATTGTTGGCCCAAAAACAGATCCAGTTGCAACTAAAACTGCATAAACACCAAAAGCAGAACCTCTTTCTGCAGGTTCCCAAATATCTGCTAAAACACCACCAGCTGAAACAATTGGAGCACCTGCGAAAAAACCTGAAAAAAATCTACAAATCATCATACTTGGAATGTTATAAGTAGCTGCAGTTGCAAATGTGAACATTGCAGATATAAATAATGGCACTAGCACACCTAATTTTCTACCATGAACTTCTGACATTGGTCCAAAAACCATCGGTCCTAAAGCAATACCTAAAAGGTATAATGTGGTTGTCAATAATGAAATTTCCCTATCTACACCAAACTCCATTTTAATTAACACAGGAAATCTAGAAGATGCCATAGTAGTTGAATTCAACTGTGCACAAAGAGTAATCAAACCATAAACACCGGTATAAACAGTTTTCGTTCTCTTTGTCCAGTTCTTAGGCCTTTCAACACTCGATTGATCAAATTGTAATAGTCCAGAATCATCAAGTGTATAGTTTTCATGAAATTTTTCATTGGTCAATATTGAATCTATCTCATCAAAATCATTTGAAGTCTCTTGTGCTTCTTCGCTCTTCATGGTGCTGGCGTTATCCTGCGTCTGATCACCTTATTACCTCCAAAACTATTCTAAACTATTGTTTGCTTTCTCAATAAATCCTGGATCTGTCAAACAATATATAAAATCCATGTCATAACTAAAAAATTTAGCGGTCAATGTATTCCGTATCGGAAATGAGAACAAGTTTGTATGACTCTGGAGCTAATTCCCGATTAAGAAGTTGCGCCTTACGCGGTGGCTAAGCTTTTTTTTTATCTTTACAGAGAATTTAGATAAGTGATTGATATTATACAACATTGTTCACGTATCGGGTTATTTAAATATATAGGTAGATAGATAGTCATTTATATAGGTAGAGCTTTTTAGATTTCCACGTATACTAAGTTTCATCTTTTCTAAGCGAGGGTTAAAGTCTGATTGTTAAGAAAATCCTATCATCCAGTTACAAAAAAAAGTTTCAAACCCCGATGTCAAAAGTAGATAGTAAATAGTTGTACCACGGATGCGTAATTAAATCAAAACTGAACTAGAGGATCTGCTAAACCATGCTTAGGAGGCTTTGCTTGATAGCACAATAGATTAATTGCAGTAAAGTTAGCCAATTTTTGTAGTTTAGTTTTTAGCATTTTTAAAATCTATTAGACTAATTTTTTGAAATCAATATGTAGAAAAAAGTTTCAATGAAAATTCGAAAAATGAATTATTCTTTCTCACACCAAATAAAACTGTAAATTAAAGCTAGGTGAAATTGATACTTGATATTACGATGACATAAAAGATGAAATCTATTCTAATTAACCAAATCAATGTTAATTATTGTTATCTGCCAAATTCCCGAATTAAGCCAAAAGTCCTGCTCTTACCGGAGTCTGACTATGAAGGTAAAAAAGACACAAGATGGTGGATCAGTTTATATCCCTTTCTTACAAAATCAACACCTTCTAAACTTGACTCGAGGCTTAACTAGCCTTACCCATGATCTAATAATAAGCTTAAAAAATGATTCCTCTAATAGTCGTTTTATCATTGATTGTTAGCTCAGAAGCTTTTAGCATACTTCAACAACCTCATATTAACCCTCCTAAACATTCACAGTTTAGAGATATTGTGTGGGGTGATTTGAATTTCATTCATACAACGGATACCCATGGCTGGTTAGCTGGCCATTTGAACCAGAAACAGTATAGCGCTGACTGGGGGGACTTTGTATCTTTCACCTCAAATTTACATGAAATTGCCGATTCCAAAAACAAAGATTTATTGTTAATCGATACTGGAGATAAACATGATGGTAACGGATTGAGTGACGCCACCAATCCAAATGGTAAACTATCTACTCCAATATTCAATAAACAAAACTATGATTTAGTTACTATCGGAAATCATGAGCTATATTATGAAGACTATTCGACTCAAGAGTACGAGCTTTCTGTCAAGCATTATGGAGAAAACTATGTCAGTTCGAATGTTGAATATAAGCTAGACAGTGGGGATTGGGTACCTTTTGGTTCCAAATATAGATACTTCACTACTAAGAATAGAAATTTTAGAGTCTTGTCACTTTCCTTCATGTTCGATTTTAGAAGATTTAATTCCAAAACCAGAGTTTTCCCAATCAATGAAGCAATTAAACAAGATTGGTTTAAAAATGTTACTTCAACCTATACCGAAAATGATTTGGATTTCATCGTGGTATTTGGTCATGTACCTGTAAATGACTATGATAATGAAGAACTATTACACTTGCATATTCACCTGAGAAGACTTTACCCCAATTTAATCATCCATTACTTTGGCGGCCACTCTCATATTAGAGACTATACAATATTTGATTTCAAAGCTGCTGGGTCACAAAGCGGAAGATATTGTGAAACAGCAGGATGGGCTTCAATTGACACCACGGATTATGACCATCCAAATTTCACTAGAAGATATATTGATTTCAATAGGGAAAGTTTTGTTCATCATTCTCAAAGATCAAAAAAGAACTTCGATACCAGTAAAGGTCAAGAGATTACCCAAGAGATTACCAATATTAGACACTCCTTAAATTTAACATACAGCTATGGATACGTTCCGCAAAATTATTTGCTAAATGAGTATCCATATGGTCACACATCAAATCTTTATACCTTTTTGAACACTTCCATTTTGCCAACATTACAGAATACAATTGATCGTGATATCACCAAGACAAATAGAATTATACTAATCAACTCAGGAAGTATAAGATATGATCTCTATAAAGGAAACTTTACAGTTGATACCCAATTCACTATCTCTCCGTTCTCAAATGACTGGAATTTTATCAAATTACCGAAAAAGTTAGCATTAAAATTGGAATCTTATTTAAACGATCAGTCATTTTTCATCAAAGAATTAGCATCACCAGAAAAAAACCCCACTGTAAATAAGCTTCAAAGACAAGCGACGTATAATAATCTGATTATCAATCAGGAATACGAAGAATCAAGTAATCTGGCATCTTGCCCTTTTATCAAAAGTCCTGATTTGATAAAAGGCCAAACAACTTCTGATGAGCTAGGTTGTAACGGAGATGATGTTTTACATAACTCAATACATTACTACGCATCACCAAATGTCATTCAAACTTATCAAGAGTTTGTACCAGATGATGACGAGGTGGACGTCGTTTTTTATAGTTTTATTCAACCATATGTCTTATCTGCGATCAACGTCTTGAATAAGAACCAAAAGTTCATTGATAAAAACGTTTCAGACAAAGACACTGAGTATTATGGTGGTGAAAGTACAGGTGCATTGTTACGTCAATTCATTGAAGACAATTGGAACTAGAATTGGAAAGAAATAAACACTACTATTGACAAACTACAAAAATTAATTTACATATTTATGATTTTTTGTTTTTTTTGTCTCATTTAAACAAAATGACAATTATTGTCAGCTATAACAATACACAATTGTATGTCCATTTCTTTTCAACTGGATCATTAAAAAAAGATAATGGTTTGATACAATTTCATTAAAACAAAGATGATTTGAAAAAAACATAACAAATCATCCTGCTATAAAAAACTTCTTCTTCGCTTCCCCCCTATGATATTTTTCTTTGTTGTTTATGTGATTTATAATTTTATTGGATGTTAATTTTTAAAATTGCACTCTCAACTGATTATAAACCTGATTGAGCTCTTCTTCTGTCACGTTCTTCAGAAATTGATAATTTGATACCTTTACCTTTTGGTAATGAAATGTATGGTTTACCTGGTTCACCAATAACGAAGACGTTTTGTAATCTGGTAACGAAAGTGTTTTCTAAGGAATCTTTGATATGAACTAAATCGAAACCACCTTCATGACGTTCACGGTGTGTGATAACACCAACACGACCCAAGTTACGACCACCAGTAACATAAACTAATTTACCAGTGTCAAATTTGATATAGTCTGAAATTTTACCTGATGCTAAATCAATTTTAACAGTGTCGTTAACTTTGATTAATGGATCTGGGTAACGAATAGTTCTACCATCATGAGTAACAACGTATGGAACACCTCTTTTACCTAAAGCAACTTGTTTAACTTTACCTAATTTGTATGAAGCTTCTTCATCAGAGATTCTGTGAACAGCAAATCTACCTTTAACGTCATAAACTAATCTGAAGTTTTCATTGGTAGCTTCTAAAGAGATAACATCCATGAAACCAGCTGGGAAAGTAGCATCAGTTCTGACTTTACCATCAACTTTAACATGACGTTGCATTAAAATAGCTTTAACTTCACGACCGTTCAAAGCATATTTAAGACGGTTTCTTAAAAAGACAATTAATGGTAATGATTCTCTTAATTTGTGTGGACCAGCTGAAGGACGAGGAGCATAAGTACCACTTAACTTGTCCAACATCCAGTGGGATGGGGCTGCTAATCTTTTAAGATGTTTCTTTGGACCTCTAGCCATTTTTAATGAATTGATATAAGGTCTGTCTTATTGAAATAGTGAACAAAAGAGACCAAGTTTTGAAGTCTGTTATACTATATTGAAAAAGAGTTGATTTTTTTTTTCACCATACAAACTGCGAAACTGCACATACAAAATTCAAACTTTGTGCGCGTAGTGCTTGCCCATTATAATTTGGCAGATATATTTCAAGATTTCTCCCAGCCAGCGATGTTTTCCCGCAAGGTCAAGTTTTTTTGTAAGGAAACATCTGAACACCTCTTCAACTTAGATTTTTGTATAAACAGTCACGCACACAGAGCTATGTCACGTGATATACAATTATAGTTACAGCAGGGTTAAGCGCAAGCGCAATTCTTTCTATTCTTCCTATACTTATTACCGAGCTTTACATTTAATTAAACTGACACAAATCCATAAAAGTATATTATAAGTAAACACTCAGCCATAGAAATAAAAAACGTAAAAACAAAACAAAAACATAAGTACCGTACAAGAAACTAACTCTTTGAAGATCGAAACATACTGTTCATTGACAGGTATCAAGATCTTTAAGATAGAAGTTTGTGTTTGGTTGTGATATATAGAGACTTTGTAATTCTCCTCTAGAAAGCCTTCTCCCTCCCAGCATAACAATCAAAAAAAGCAAAATAAAATAAATTGAAAATGAATTCTTAACCTTTGAAAATATCCCTTTGAAACCTGATATATAAATAATGAAAAGTTGGTGTTGGTGGTCCAGTCACCATTAATTATCCTCTTCATCAGATGAAGCAGCAGCTTCTAATCTTAATCCAGATAATTTTTTAATTGGGTTCCTATCCATATATGTTAAAATCTGATATATAAATCTGCTAATTCAAAACTCATAACTTACTTATAAAGATGTCTCATTTTATGATCCATTAATTTCTTTGATGTTGGAGATAGGTTTTCCTTTTTATCAGATGGGGAAACGTATTTCAATTTTCTTGAGGAATTAGTGATATGTTACCATAAAGTCACTTTTACTGGATACATACTGTTGTGTTGCTAGCTCATGAACTCTGGCTTTTGCAACATTCTCCTTACTATCGAGAATTGGGTGTAGTGGTTGAACTGTTGATTGATTTTGTGACATTATCTTATTCTGAGATCTTCAGTATTAGCTTTCTTTGCGTTTATCTTCAAAAGGTTGACACAAATAAGTGAAGTTGATCAATCCTCTAAGAGATAAATTGCCTTTTGAAATATAGAAGCACTTATAAAATGGAATTCTTTTTGCTTTAAAGATACCTGCTCGTAATTGTTTCCGCATTTGTACAAAAGTAAACAAAAGTCGGATATCCATATTATGTAGTCACGTGTAAGTGGTCGGTGACGGACTTGACAGGATTATATTCCACGACAGAACGTATACCACAGTATATCTAATATAACGTCATTAGCGAAACTTTGCTTCATAAAAGTCGAAAAATTGTCTGTTAGTCCAATTACAGAGAGCATTGATAGATGAAATCTTATTGCATGGTGACTTAGATATGAAAATATTTTCATTTATAACATGTTCAATTAGTATTATCAGCATATTGTTAGGTTTGGCAAACGGTTATGAAATCATTGATAGTTCATATACTAAGCAGCATTTATCACATTTAAGAAATCAAACAAAGTCATTATTTTATCATGGATGGGACTCGTATATGGCCCATGGATACCCACTTGATGAAGTGCGCCCTCTTTCATGTGAGGCCTATACAAAAGATTCCGATGTACTGAATATCAACAGAAATGATGTATTAGGAAATTATTCGCTGACATTACTTGATTCTATAACTACATTCGCCATAATGGGGGAAGTCGACCAATTCACTCATTATATAGGAATGGTTAAGGATTTAAATTTAAATGTGGATTCTACAGTTCAAGTTTTTGAGACAGCGATTAGAGCTTTAGGGTCGTTATTATCAGCACATCTTTATGCTGTGGATAAGTTTCAACTTTCAGGTTACAATGGATTTTTATTGTCAAAAGCCTATGATTTAGGGTTAAAGTTACTACCTGCCTATACAGCGTACGGTACAGGTATTCCATTACCAAGAATAAATTTGAAAAAAGGCGTTTCCGATTTACCAAAAAAATTACTTGAAGATACTTGCACAGCAGGTGCTGCAAGCCCCTTTTTGGAGTTGACACTGCTGTCAGTCTTGACTAATGATACAAAGTTTGAGACTCATTCAAGGGACACTTTTTTCAAACTGTGGGAGTCAAGAAGTAAATTGGATTTGATACCGATGACTATAGATCCAGTAAAAGGTGTTTGGCTTGATGCTATTACCGGTATAGGCGCATCAATTGACTCCTTCTATGAATATGCATTGAAAGGTTCAATACTGTTCGACGATCCCGAGCTAATGGATGTTTGGGAAAAATCATACAAAGCTTTGGCCACCCATTCAAAAAATGAATGGTTCTTTGGGAATGTTAATGTTGACAGTGGATTATTAGTCAGCCCATGGATTGATGCATTGAGTGCTTTCTTTCCTGGTCTCTTGGTCTTAGCTGGGAACGTCGAAAATGCAATCAAAAGCCATATTCCATTTGTAAAATTATGGAATCAATACCAAGGAATACCCGAACGCTGGGATTTTTTGCCATCAAGTCCTACGACTAAAATATTTGGATCCGGTGATAAAGATCCAATCTCATTAGAATGGTATCTTTTGAGGCCAGAGTTCATTGAGTCAACCTATTACCTTTATAGGGCTACAAAGGATCCATTTTATCTGCGGGTTGGAGAACAAATATTGAAAGATTACATTAATAATTTCAAAGTCGAATGTGGGTTCGCAGGATATAGAGATGTTCGCACTAAAAAGTTGCAAAATAGAATGGAATCATTTGTTTTGAGTGAAACATTCATGTATTTATACCTGTTATTTGATGAGGAGAATGAAATAAATCATGACAAATTTTCAATTTTTTCTACGGAAGGGCATCCTTTGTGGATGCCAAAAGGAAAGTTGAACCAATACAAGCAGCACAAACATTACTTGCATGATGATAAACTCTTGAACCTTGATCTGGACGAGTACGAAGAGCTTGATATGAGTCATGAAATGGAAGACAACAATTTGACCTCTAACGACAACTCTTCAAAGGGACTAATTCATAGCTTGTACACATCACTTAAAGAATGGTCTCAAACGAAATTTGATAACTTTACAAAATGTGTTAATGGAAGCCATATACTGAAAAATACATTAAACCACTCAATAGAGTCAATCAAAAATCAAGCGGTTTCACAATCATGTGAGGTACCAAAAGTACGGGAGGACTTGTTCGCAGATTGCCTAAATGACCCTCATGCCTTCTTGATAGACTCTAAATTTCATGATCAATGGAAATTCAAAGATAGTACTATAGAATTATCTCCTAGCTTTTACAATAGATTTGCGAATCCAAAAGCTATTTGTTTTAGAGAGCCTACTACAGTGCCTTTGGAGTTTTTGATAGGAGACAGAAATGAAATAAGGGAAGTTCATTTAGCGAAAGTAAGAGAATTGCAGCAAGGGATGACGGTGGAGAATATATATTTGGACTCATTGTTGGGTCTCCGTTTGAAGATTGAACTACTTCCTGCTCATTCTGTGGACCAGTTCAATCACAACATTGACAGCGAGTTTGTCAACAGCCATCTATCAAATCTCAAATTTGATTATCATGGGACCTGCAAAGTGGAGGATGAAGTTTTGGCCACAAGTGTACTGAGAATAAAAGTCATCAACGGGGTTACCGTCGGTGAAAATTCAACCATATACGTGAAGTCCAGTGATATACAAACACTTACCCAGTCCTTGAGCGTGACAGGTAGTGGGAACATCAAAATGGACAACACTGTGGTTGTAAATATGAAGGTTGTTTGAATAAGATATACGTTGTAGGCCCAGTGTAGTTAGTTACAATTGACGTTAGCATCTTTTGCAAACACGCTTCTGTCAAAGGTTCTTTCTCTGCGTTCCCGGACCGAAGATCCAGAGATTTGCAGTAATTTGTTTAATTGTTCACAAAAAAAGAAGCTGCGATGGAAACAGCTTTGCGATGAGGTCTCACGATATACTGTGTACAATATCTTTTTTCCTTAGAGATAACTTCACTACTAGGCACGTTCCAATCGGCATAACGCATTCAACACTCATTTATAATTTTCATTAGCAAGTAGGCATTCATTCGTCTCTTGCCAACCAAAAAAAAAAACGTACACAGCTCAGACACAGACGAGCCGTATTTCAAGGCAAAGAAAAACGGTCTATTCAAGGTGTTTAAAGGGGTTAATTACACAACAAAAGAGCCGCTGAGTTCAACAACGCTTCATAATAAAAGGTAATAGTAAGCATGATTCTTGATAGTTATCTTATTCCCGTGACAGAATTCTCAGTTTCTATTGCGATTCCTTTAGTTTTAACCTTGAAGAGTCTTGAAATCACAAACAAAGCATCAGTGTCAACAAATAATACAAGTTTTCTTATTCATATTCTTAGATACTGGCTGACATACTGGCTCTTACTTTGTTTCATTCAATATGCTGGTATCAACAATCATGTCAGATGTTGTTTTTCAATTTTCTACGTGGCGCAATATAGAGCAATTCCTCCTTATCTTGTTGACTTATACCAATTAACTTTAATACCTCAGATCTCCAGCATATGTTTTAAGCTTTTCAACTTGAGAGTATCGGAAGAAGACCTTGACCGCTATTCCATAAAATTGCTAGAACAAGTATGCCTCAATGATCGAATTTTCGATAAGATATTTTCTTTATTGAAAATAGGTAAATCTTCGAGTTGGTCGTTAGAGAGAACATTCATCCAGTCATCAAGCCCAAGAAGATCAAATACAGTACCACAGTCAGGCCATAAATCCAATTATAGAGTAGTAAGCGATGAAAATCTACAATCAGCTGCGCAAAACATGGTCCCACTTGAGATACAAAAACCTAGAACAAGGAAAGGTAGTGTAACGAAATCCGTTAACAATAATATCAGCGAACAGAATATTGATTTGAAAAAGGCTAAAAAGAGAAGTAACGATAATCTGAGGTCAAAACCATCATCTCAATCATTGAGCGGCCAGGGCTCGGGGTTGCAAAGTAGAAACACATCAAGATCTTTGAATAGTAGACATGTGTCTAATGAAGATTTTGATGAAAGCCAGTTTCAAAATATTCCTACAATTGACGATATTGCGTATTCGATCTCCAACCATGCTGAATCAGGCTCAAATAAATTTGCACATTCTAGCTCGCATGATCAATCATCTCCATCATCCACTCAAAACACCTTACAGAGGAATGAGTCCAAAAATTCACAAGACAGACCTTCGAGATTGAAGAACCTATTTGTATAATTAGTCTCTAGAGATTTCCACGGGGATTCAAAAATATTAACGAATTGTGACGATCAAATCTTGTAGGAGCTACTGAATTTCCTGTTCATTTTAATTTGTAAACCAAATTCTAAACCATGTATGTACACGCGTAATATACAGTTAGCAGCTCATTACTTAGAAGCGACTTTGTAAGGATACTCCACACCTCTATCTTTTCTTTTCCATATTTTTCTCATTCTTTTCGTTGTAACATGCTCAACAAATTTATCTTCACAATATTTCTGTTTATAGTCTTTGATAAATACAGGATCCCATAACTCTGAAGCAATACCCAGATCTTTACATCCTCTCATCAAAGCATTACTTTTACAGCCTTCTGTTGCAGTGGCAATACCTGCTTTAGCGAAATAATCTTGTTCACCTCTAACGATACTGACTAAACGACCCAGACAAACCAAGGCATATTCTCTAGTAACCAAACTTTCAGTAACAATTGTTTCTGACCTTGGCACTAGCCCCCAGCCACCTGCTCCAAAAGCTTTATTCAATATACGGCGGTATTTGATTTCAGGTAAAAATATTATCCCATCAGGTTTTATTTCGATATCTTTTGGATCCAATGGCTTTGCTAAGACTTCTTGAGCTTCTTGAGGAAACGGCGCAGCCCCTATACCATAATACGAAGAAGACCAATTGATCTCGTTTGATCCTTGACTCAATGATTGGTCTGGCTTGTCGTGTAAATTTTGTGGGAATATGGAGCTTAGTGTTTTTGGATTATCAAATGGTGATTTCGAGGATTTTAAAGTGGCGGATGAGTTATCTTCTGGTTCGGCAAAGGGATCAGTATCGAATATTTCATCACCAGGTGTTGTTGAGGTTGATGTGGAACTTGGTGCTGGTGATGAAGCTGAAGTAGACGTGCTTTTTTTGTACTTTGAGGCATATGGTGTAATTGATGGCTTTTTAACGTAAGATGAAGCACTAGCCTTTTGAACAAAAGGCTTTTTACCCACTGTGGAGTAGCACCTTCTGGAAAAATTGTGTAACAGTCTGGATGTATTCATTATCTAACCTCCAAAAGTCTATCAGTTCATCAAGTGTAGTTGACAGTAGAATATATTTATATCTAAGTTTGTAATACACAGCAAATTGTGATATAACGTATTTCTTAAATGTTAGACAGTTAATTTGAAGTGTATTTTTTTTGGACTGTCGCGGGAATAAAAACGCGGACGGGATAAATGTATCATAATGAAAGAGAGGTAGTACGCTGACTTTAGATCTCAATTTGAGCAAAAGGATTTATTTGGAGAATTATATTCAGTCCTGAAGCTAGGTATGACTCTGCTTGATATTGTGGAGTCTGTGAATTCTTTCACATATGGTGAGAAACCCAAAGACCTATACCTGCTGTACTCCCACGACGGGAAACAATCATTGGGATATGTTGTTCCAAATCTAGCTGAGGAACTAAGCAAATTTCCAAAAGTCTTTGTGGTAAATGACAAACTTGCCCATATACATATCTCTCCAGAGCTAGACTCAATAGAGAAAAGAAATTCTGGATTCAGAGAAGTCGCTGATAAACTGCGAGAATCAGGGATCATCAAAGGATGGAGAGATGAATTATTCGTAATACATTACCCATCACATCACCCATATGTTTATTTAGAAAGAGCTTTCAGCCCCTTGCTAGGAATAGTAATGTATGGGGTCCATGCAAACTGTTATATCCCACCAGAAGTATCAGAAACCGGTAAAATTCAGTTCTGGATACCAAGAAGATCCAAGACTAAAAGTACGCACCCTGGAATGCTAGATAATACCGTTGGTGGCGGTTTAGGATACCCATTTGGTGTGTTGGAAACACTGATAAAGGAAAGTAAAGAAGAGGCAGACCTTGAGGAATCTTTTATTAGGGCAAATGCAAAAGCAGTAGGAACTGTATCGTATACGTTTTGTGATACACAATTTGACTATGGCTATGAATTGGGATTAGTTCAACCAGAAGTTCAATACATTTATGATATTCCTTGCGACAAATCAATTGTTCCCAAGCCAAATGATAACGAAGTTGAGTGTTTCCATTTGATGTCCCTCGAAGAAGTATGGGATAACCTATTAAAATCTCAATTTAAACCTAGTTGTGCCCTTGTTATCATCGATTTCTTGACAAGACATGGCTATGTAACCAGTGAAAATGAACCTGATTACGTCGAAATACTAGCTAAACTACATCGTTTACCACCTTTCCCATTAAGATAGATGGTTAGATTATAATAGACAGTTACCACTCAGTTATGGCATACCGCATCGGGCAGTGGTTACGGTTACACTGGCCTTGTCAGATCTTCAATGCTTGTAAACGTAGTCGCGACTTGAAGTTTCTTAACACGTCAAAAAAACACCACATACATTTGGAAAAACCACAACTATTGTTCTGTGAGAGACTGACTATCAAGGCTTTGGTTCAATTGCTATTAAAGCTTGCTCATATTTGTATTCTTTTTTTTTTGACATTTGCCAATTCTGTTTGATTGCACGGAGCGGGAAGATGTCAGGGTTGAGAAAAAGAACCACCAAAAGTACCTCCAAGAAGGATTCATCCACGGTGTCTAACTCTTCAGATGAGAAATTATTGGATTCAACACAAATTAACAAAGAAGGTGAAATTTTAGTGGAAAATCCCCAAAAATGCAATCTGATGAACAACATTGCCCTAGCTGTCGTTACAGTTTTCGCTTTCATCACAAGATTTTACCGTATTGATTATCCAGCTGAAGTTGTTTTCGATGAAGTTCATTTTGGTAAATTTGCATCTTATTATTTACAGCGTACCTATTTTTTTGATCTTCATCCACCTTTTGCCAAATTGTTGATTGCCTTGGTTGGTTATTTAGCTGGCTATGATGGTGCTTTCAAATTCGATAACATTGGAGATTCTTACATTGAAAACAAAGTTCCTTATATCGCTTATCGTTCATTTTCAGCTGTTATAGGTTCACTTACTGTTCCTCTTATTTATTTGACCTTGAGAGAACTCAATTACTCTATCCCAACAGCCGTCTTTGGATCGTTTTTGGTTTTATTTGATAATGCCCATGTTGGTGAAACAAGATTGATTTTATTGGATGCAGTCTTGATTTTTTCTGTCGCTTTATCAATTTACTCTTATATTAGATTTTACAAAGAACAGGCAAAAGAAGCATACACTAAAAGCTGGTTTAGATGGTTGATCTTGACAGGTATTTCCTTGTCATGTGTCATCTCAACCAAGTACGTTGGTGTTTTCACTTACATCACCATTGGATTTGCTGTCGCTATTGATCTATGGTCCCTTTTAGACGTTGAATCAGGATTGACCATTAGACAATTCGTTAGACATTTCGTTGCCAGATTCTATGGTTTAATTGTCCTACCATTCTTGATTTACTTATACTGGTTCTACGTTCATTTCGAGATTTTAACAAAATCCGGTCCAGGTGATGCGTTTATGAGTTCTGAATTTCAAGAATCTTTAGGTGACTCTCCTTTAGCCAAAGATGCTAAACAGGTCAACTATTATGACGTTGTCACATTCAAACACAAAGCCACAGATGCGTTGTTACATTCTCATGGATACCGTTATCCTTTGCGTTATGAGGACGGTCGTGTTTCTTCCCAAGGTCAACAAGTTACAGGGTTTATTGGTGAAGATATTAACAACCAATGGCAAATTTTGCCAGTCGAAGATTATCCAGAAGATAGCAAATTGAACAAGCCTGTTCGTGTTGATGACATTGTCAGATTCTACCATGTCAATACTGGTACCTATTTGTTATCTCATGACGTTGCCTCACCATTATATCCAACAAATGAAGAATTTACAACAGTTGATTATAACACATCCATATCAAGATTCAACGAGACCCTCTTTAAACTTCCTTCTGCTGATAAATCAAACAAGCGTGCTATTGTGAAAACTAAAGCTTCTTTACTTCGCGTTTTACACGTTGATACAACTGTGGCATTATGGACTCATGATGATGTTACGCTACCAGAATGGGGGTTCAATCAATTAGAAGTTAACGGTAACAAAAAAATTCAAGACTCGACTAATTCGTGGTATTTTGATGAAATTATTGGATTAAACGATTCTCGTCAATTTTATGTTCCAAAACCAGTCAAAAAGATTCCATTTTTCAGAAAATGGTGGGAATTACAATTTATAATGTTTGAGCAGAATAACAAACTATCTAGCGAACATCCATTCGCATCTGATCCTATTACATGGCCTGGATCGCTTTCAGGTGTTAGTTTCTGGACCAAAAATGAAACTAAAGAGCAGATCTATTTCATTGGGAACTTGTTTGGTTGGTGGTTAGAAGTAATTGCCTTGGCCTCATTTGCCGGGTTTTTCGCAGCAGTGAAATTAGTTCAACAAAGAAGAATTTACGTTTTAAAAGACAGCCAAACTAAACAGTTATTCAATATTGGATTTCTTTACATCGGTTATCTGTCACATTATGTGTTTTTCTTTTTGATGGGCAGACAAAAGTTTTTACACCATTATTTACCTGCTCATTTAATCGCGGCAGTTTTAACAGCAGCTATTTTTGAATTTTTGATTGGAAGAGGTAAAGCTTTGAATATTACATTGGTCGTGTTATCGATTGGTTTGATTTATGCATTTTGCTTTTTTGCTCCAATCACATATGGTAATGTTGGTTTGACCTCAGAACAGGTCAAAGCTAGGGAATTTTTGAACATCAAATTACATTTTTCAAAGTAAAACTTACAAAGAGTATCAAAATAAATTAAATTAAATTGAATTAAATTAAGTTCAATATACTTAGTCTTTAGACTCCTTCTGCTCCCCCCCTTCCTGTAGGCCACTTTCAAGATCAGGATCATCTTCTCCTTCGAAAAGTATATTTCTTGGAGTATGAAATTCATCTTCACTTTCATCAATGCCTTTCACTGCTTCATCAATGTCCTTAGGTTCAGGCGTATGTAAGCCTTTCGCCATTTTTTTATCATGTGAATCGAATGGCAAAACATCGCTCTTTTCTTCAACTTTCGGACTTTTAATTGAAGTACTTGGTTTCGTAATTGATTTCTCTTGATGCTTATGCTTGATATGTTCTGGCACTTCGAAATCTCTTTCATCAGTAATTTTATTTTCAGATAACTTTGGCTCAACAGCTTTTACCAACGAGGTTGCGGCGGCTAATATATCTCTCCTTGCAACTTTTGTCTTGATAGGTGTGGAACTCGGTTTGATTGCAGAACGAGTTTGTTCATTGATAAAAATATGCTTTGTTTCAGCAGTAATATACTCCAGATAAAGCTTCAGATAGATGGCATTGAAAGTGTCATCGAGCTGTGATGTAGACCCGAATCCGTTATTCATTCTCCTGATTTCACTTATCTCATAAAGCAAAGTGAACAATCTCTTCTGACTGTCATTGAGGGTCTCACGTTTAAACTTGTCAGTCAGAGATTGCGAGCCTTGGACAAACTCAATATAAATAAGTTTCGGAACTTCGATGTCTGTATATCCAACTTCAGCTCCAATTATCTCTTTTGTTAGCAAGCAAAGCGTAGAACAACTAAAATCCCATGCTTCAACCAAGTTCACCATACCAGAACCGTAGCGGCGTAATTTTTTGGTAAACAACAGCAGCTTGTGGAAGTCAGCAAAATGATTGAGCAGCTTGATGTAATATAGAATGTAGGTATATGTATATACAAAGTGCTTACCAGGAGCTTCAAATTCTGGCTTCCATATGCTAACTAGATTTTTGTTGGTTGATTTCAAAATAATTAGTGGCTCAAATTCCTGATATGCCAAATCAAAATTTTGCGTATCAAAATATATTCTAGACAGCCTATAGCGGTGTTTGTGATGCCATTTTTTTTTGTCAATTTGATTAATCTTTTTCAAATGAGAAATGACCACGTTCTCAAAGGATTCTGAGCAGTTTGTGTACATATCATCTGGAAACCCAAAGAAAGATTTTGCATTTTTCAAGTATTCAAGAGCCAAAGCCTTTGCAAGTCTATCACGCTTGTAGTATTTGTACAGCATGGACAATAACAAATAATGTGGCTCAATTTTATTCATGCTCGATGAGCACGAGTCCAAACATGCCTTTATCACGCGCTTGACAGGAAAATTCAACTTATGCAAAATTTTGGCGTTGAAGTAATGGTTTTGCCAATTCTTATGATCTGCTTTAGCTGCTAAACGTGTGATCTGTAAATTAGAGCAAAACAAACGGTTCATATTTTTCTCCCAAAAATCATTTGGAATCAGCGCAATACCATTTTGAGTCAACAATCGTTTGTCTTCATGCAATTTGAAACAAGTTGCAGACATTGGTTTAGCTAAACTGTTGAACGTACCTTGACTCAACGAAAAAAGTAGCAAATGCAGGAAATCTTGCTTGACTTCCACATTGTCAGCTTGGTTTTGTGCACATAAACTCAAAGACATCAAGTACGAGAGTATTGATTTTTTCTGTAACAATGCGGTGCCAACTTTTCTTTCATAAATGTTCAGCTTATCAGATGTCCACACCAAATCATCTTCTACCTGAAATGAATATGCTTGTCCTAAAATAAACCAAGTCTCGGGACGACGTGAGCCATACAATAAGTCAGTTTTTATCATTCTATGAACGTCTTCCAGTTCTGAGACTGTTGACTGCATGGCCTTTTTCCTCATTTTGTATACATTCAAATTGTTTACAGCTTGCGAATAAAAGAGACCTTGGTCCGCCACAAATTGTTCCGCAGAAAACCCTTTTCTCAAATCGACACTTAAAGCACCGGATAAAGCTTTACGGAACAGTAATGTATCTAACTCTGAGTCCAAAAATTGTGTAAGTGCAAAATCATTCTTCTGGATTATTGAAGAAGACAAATCGGGCTCACCGACAGCATCAGAAAAGGCATCTAGGCCAGCTTTCAAATCGGCCTTTAAAATGAAGCTCATGTTATCCTTTTTCCGATGGATGAGGTTCATTAAACATGGGGTAAAACTAATTGCAGAATCCTTCGCCAGCGTCGTCTTTTCTGTTTCATGTTCATAAGGCGTAAATCTTTCATTGGAAATAGAAATGTGAAAGCGACAATCCAAATGCTGCAGAACGTCAGACTCATAAACTTCCAAGTTGGCATTTTTCCAAAGGTCTTCTGATAAGCGCAAAAATCTTCCAGAGGCAGCATCACAAAATCCTAATCGACCAAGTTGACTATGTATCACACTAAAAAGGTCATACTTATCGTCAGAGGCATCGTTTCCATAACCGGCTTCAAAGATGAACAAAATGATGAATGTGTTGGTAATTATATCATGGATTTTGGCAGATGATTTCGGAGCAACCTCGCTGAATGGTTTAGATGAAGGTATTTTGTCATAAAATTCATGTATAATGTAGAAGAAAAACAGTCTCAGAAATTTAAAAATTGATTTTCCAATGACAGTGCTCTTTTGTGAGTTTAATTTCCAGCTATTGGCTTCCAAAATAGACACAAAGCCTTCTGTGTATTCTGAGTAAAAGCCCAAAGTTGAAAGAAGAGTTTGATGGCGTTGACTCTCGTTCTGATTTTTATATGCATCACCTTCTATCTGTGATAGAAGAAGTGGTAAAACAACTTCCATCGCTTGTTGATACTTTTGCAAGTCACTGGATATAATATAAGAATCTAGAAGAATCTTCCATAGTTTCAGTTTCAAGGTGATAGAACTTCCAGCAACGAATTGATCCATTGATTTTTCTTCTTCACTGAGTCCATCACTAGTCAACCCCAATAAGACGTTTTCTAAAAGCTTATTGGCTTCCTCGTTAGTGTTTTCACCTTCATTAAGTGTCCTCTCGAATGTATCAAGAACATTCAGCTTATCGCTTTGATTTTTTATCATCTTGGAGTTCAAAGTTGGAATTGCATCGTAGTTTGGAAACTCAATAGTTGTGTCTTTTAAGATTCTATCAAAGTCTCCGTGAAGCTCACCCAGGAGAATTTTAAGATATGACAGTGAGACAATTTGGCCGTGTTGAAGATATAGCAAGCAGCACCATCTGAATCTCATCAATAAAACCTGATTGGCCCCATCTGAAATCATGACTGTAAGAACCCGGCGCCAGCGCTCGATAGGTTCCTCGACTTGAGATATCTGGGATAGGGTCTCGCTATTAGATTTATGAGACATACCTTTACTCTTCACTTTTTGCTTCAAATTTATCCAGTGATTTACCAAAATTTCAAAGGTCGCTACACCCACAGCTAATGAATCACTATGGAGTAGTTCCGAAAAATTTGAAAAGTAGTCAGATTCACTACTCAAAACAAGTGCTTCAATGGACTTGAACAAGTCTTTGTCAATGTAATTGTTAATGACGGGATATTCACCTTTTGACTCGCCCAAAATGAGCTCAAGTAAAAGATACTTGGTCTCTATGAGATGGAAATTAGTGCTATTAATTTGGGTGACAAACTGCAAGGCAAGTTCATCGTCCAATTCTTTCACTTCGACATCTGAGCTGAGACTGGAGTTCACTATATTGGTATTGATCAGCTCATTTAGAGCAAGTCCACTATGACCTTTGTCATCTTGAGAGGATAAAAGTTCGGTAAACCTTAGAGTCCAATTTTGCAAACAATACTTCATGTCGATGTAGCACACATCTTTCACTCCAGAATTAACTATTGAAACGGCTTCAGGTGTTGCTAAGCTATAAGTTTCACTGTTTAAATAGTTTTTAAAACTCGACAAAAAAGCTTCGAATTCATGAACTTTGTCAGTATGAATCTCAGCTTCTGCTTGATGACGAACTCTTTTACTGGATCTTTGGGGCTGTGAATCGTTAAGAGCTCGCTTAAAAGAATGCTCAGCTTCGGTTTTATTAGTCTCCTTTTCATTGGGTACTTCGGCTTGATTACTTTCAGGTTGGTCGGTATTTTGTTTGACAGCCTGCGTATCCTTCGAGGGTGACTTCTGTTCTTCCCCGGACTCTGAGTTTTTCATGTTATCATCTTTTTCAGTTTGTGGAATTGCCGAGTCCTGTGTATCATGTTTAGAGCTATCATCAACATGTGGGCTAAAGTCTCGACTAGAGCTTTCAGTTTCGGGTGGAATTTGCTCTTTTTCATCCTCATTGTCAAAAGAATCACTCAGCATATCAACATCCTCCTTGTTGTCATTTTCTTGTTCAGCACTCAATGGGTTACCATGTGACTGACTATTTAAAGCAACAAGATCATTTGTTACCGATTTGAACTTCACAGCTTGTATAGTTTTGTTATCCATCTTGTAAGTATCTTTGTATTTAGACATTTTTTGCTTTGAGCGAGGAATTATATTTTGAAGCTTTATAGCGATACTTTTCCAGCTCAATTGGTCTATATTAATGACTTTAATATGACTTTCTTCTTCCATCACCCTTTTATGTTCCATGTGTGAGCGAAGTGGTACCAAAAAAGCCAGATCTTCAAGTCTTTTAGCCATTATGTGACTTTCGGCTTGCCTAGTTGTAGTTTTGGGAACACCCAACTTGTTCAACAGAGCTTTCTCTGCCTGCAGATAATAAGTAAAATTTGGTGAGGCAAGTTTTGTTCTACTGTGAAGATATAGTTCATCAGTTTCCTCCTTAGTTATTTGATATTCAATGAGATATCTTAGCAAACGATTGTTTCCAAAAAATTCAAATAAGCTAAGCAATAGATCGATAACTATGTCGTCTCCTTCATTATACTGCAATGATTCAGTAAGATCCTCTAGTGAGTCCAGCAATAAATCGTGTGATTCATCTAAAGTTATAGCTGATATCTTGGATCGTAGTTCATCGAAGTGTAATAACCCTCTATTTCTATATGCTAGATATCGAAGCGTTTTGACAGTAGGGGAGACAAAATTGATATTAAGCTCACTGGTGATCACATCAATTTCAAAAAGCTCATCATATGCCTTGTCTGATTCTTCGAATTGCCCTAATTTTTGCGCTTTTAAAGCCTTTTGAAACACTTTGAAAGCTTCTTCAATCTATATAACATTTGGTCAGTGACGTCTCTTGACAAATTCATCAAAAACACGCATACCTGTAACTCTCTCGTATGTTCTTCTGCATCAAAAGCCACATCCTCAGCACTGAGATTGAGTGCAGTGAAAGAAGACATTATGTCAGTTTCATCTATATTAGCCTTCTCTCAACAGTTGATTCAATTAGACATACACAACAATTACACAAGAATATACTACAAAAGCGCGATCAAGTTCGTTTATTTTATTTTGTTTTGATTTTTTTTTTTTTTTTTTTTTTGGTATTTTAATTCGCGCCATTTTATCACTTAACGGGTTCTTGTCAAGTTTCTTTAGCTTCAACTAGTGATAAATAGAGAGCGAAGTGTGCAAGCAGCTCCATAGATATAGTTCATGTCATTTTCTGAGATAATACGCTCTTTTTCATCATAGACAGCAATGAGATATCCACCAGATCTTAAATAAACCTCTATTGATTTGCTCTTGGAACTTTTGGAACTCTTGTCATTTTTAACAATTTTCTTTCTTCTAACAAGTTTTGAAGGTATTCTATAAAACGGCATACAAATACCAGATTTCAATTTTGCATTGTTGTTTGTAGACTCGTAGTATTTCCCAAATTCAGAGCACAAGGCAGCATAATAGATATCGGATCCAAACGTGAGATCACTGGATCTATAACCAAATGATCCCAAAACCCTTGTTTGAACTTCTTCATTATCGGTTCTTAATAATTTATCAGCAAACTTAAACGTCTCAGCTTCAATCTTATTCTCGTTTGGTAGAAACTCAGAGGAGATTTGATATTTTTGAGATACTTTTATCTCAATGACACATGCCAAGTCGACACTCAAATGATCGGAGATGATTTTTGATAATAGTGAAGAACCCGATTTCATATCCCTGATTGTTGATAATCGTTTCCGAATTTCACCATTTAATAATGTCTCATGAGATGCTAATACATCATGTTTACTGTACCTAAAATTATGGTTTTGAGAGTATGGGCCTCCCGAACCATCTTTTTCATAAACTGCAAAGGATGAAAGTTGCCCGCCTTGACTTGTGGGCCTTCCAATTAGATTTATAAAAGGAATAGATGATGATGTTGCCGTTGTACTCTTTTTGGCTGGAGAGCATAAAATTGACATTATTTCATCTGCCAATTCTTTTAAAGCTTCAATCTGCTTCCTTTCAAAGTCTATTCGTGGAAAAGGATCAAAGACTGATAGAGCACCAATAACCACTCCAAATTTGGTCACCAAGGGAACCCCAGCATAAAACCTGATAAAAGGAACATTTCTGACAAAGGGATTTTTAGCGGTTCTCCAGTCTTTTGACGCATCTAAAAGAACAAAATTACCAGACGAGAGAATGGTATGTGAATCAATAGCTAATCTTCTAGGGCATTCTGAGATATTTAATGAAGCTTCGAACTTAACCACCTGTCTGTTACCATCAATGATCGAAATCGATGCACCTTTCACATGAAAAGTCTTTAGAGCTCTTGAAATCAACTTATTAAACACTTCTCTATCTTTCCATTGATCGCTATTGACAAACTTTTTCACCACTTTTTGCCTGAAGCTTTCATTGTAGTGATCGGGAGGGCTAATCAAGTCAACACCTTCGAAGCACGATGGACATGGAACTTTTGAAAGATTCCATTTCCCTTTGCTGTAGGCATCCAAAAAGTGAGATCTTGTAAGTGGAACATTGGTAATTATTGATGACGTTGCAGCTGGAACAATGTGTTGGTATTCAGTGGCTTTCAAACGCCTGTTGGATCTTTCGGATATCTGATGTTAGTATTGAAATTATACATAAAACTTCGTATTGTGAAAACATACACTTCCAGCCTTACACCATTCTCAAGAGACATTTGTAGTGCTTCAAGAGAGTAGAATTGGCTCAATAATTGTACTAAAAGCAAGGTGTTTTATTTAGCGACGAGTCTTTTCTGCCTTTTTGTAATATATCAAGTTAGTTTCCCAGTGGAAAGTTGGTTTTGTGGTAGGGAAAAAAATAACGTGGTTGCCACCAATAAAACCCATATTTTCGACAGAAAGCCAGAACGAAAGTGTTTTTAAAGCAGATCTAATGATGACTGTACTTTCTGAAAACATTAGGCAAAGTCAACAATATCAATTTGAGCTTAACTGCGTAATATCCATTATTACTTTGAAGTTTGTATATTTCAGCCTATAATAAAGCGTAGGTTCCTGTTTTTTAAATAGCAAGAGAAAAAAGCGCCAGGGTTAACTTCCCTGTTACCATCCATATTAACAAAGCGTTTTGCATCAATTGTGATCTCAAATTAATTTGGTGGTCGATATTGTGCATTATCATGGTTGAATCAATACCATTTCAATTCGTTGCTGAGATGATCCAATCATTCCGAAAACTCGAGAATCATCAACAGTTTGTTTCCTTTCATATGAAATTCGCCAGCTCCTTGCATTGTGCCAGAAAAGTTTAAACGTATCAAGGTTGTAATACCAGTATTTCACTTTCTGTGTGAGTATGACAAGAGCCACCCATTATCTAATAACTTCGTAAGTGTTGGCAGTTTGTATCCTTCGCGAAATCAATGATAAAAATGATCAGACGGGATCTTAATGCACAACTTAAACTTATGGAGATGTTTTCAATAATAACTATTCATTACTCGCAAAATGTTAAGTGCATCCTTGGGCCACGGGCTTTTTTCCAAAGCAGTCAAATTTTCAAATGCTAATAAAGCATGGCGTATCTCCGTTGGTTTGAGTGGACTTGTTTCATCGGTTTTATTATATCAATACCATCAAAGAAAGCATCCTTTGCTATCAGATACTTCGAAGGAAAGCTTAAATACAATTGATGTGGACAAGAGTGTCGATCCGTTACCGCTATCTCTTGATCTTTCGACTAAATATCAGCTCCTGGCTCATGGTACAAGGGCTGTCACGTTTTTAAAGTTCAAAGTGTACGCTTTGGGTATCTATGTTGCAAATGATGATGTTTATAAAATTTCAGAAGTGCTCAATTCCAAATATTTATCCCAGGCTTTCATAGATACAGATTCTTCCAAAAGCCATTCGGAAAATATATTCAATGCCTTGAATGATAGTAAGAAATCTAATATATTGATTTCCAATCTTCTTGATAGCAACATAAGATTAGTTGCAAGAATCACCACAATTAGAAATACCGATTTCAACCACTTGAAAGACGGCTTGGTGAAGTCGATCCTCGCAGCTAAGGTTCAAGATGATTCGCTAGCAGAAGGTTTACAGCAATTGAAAGATGCATTCAGCCGTAAGGGTTCAGCTCCAAAAAATAATAACTTAATTTTGGAAAGGTTAAGCAATGGTGAGTTAATCCTATCATACCAGGACGTTAAGAAGAATGAGATTTTTGAGCTTGGTAGAGTTAAAAATCCTATCGTGGGAAAAGTTTTGTTCCTGCAGTATTTAAGTGGAGGTTTGAGTAGCAATACAAAGGCTACTGCAACTGAAAGAATCTCACAACTTGTTTGAAACATTATATATTTATATGCAGCCTGTAAATAGATCCATTCTTATGCCATTGAAATGAAGAATTATTTATAATACATAGTACTTATATACTTCAAATTGCTGTAAGCAGGACGTCTGTTGTAACTTCACCATAAACTTCGTAACATATTATTTTGATCATCCTCGTTTCATCTCCTTGACTAGATTATCGCAACCTATTGGGAATCAAACCGCACATATTCAGTTTGTCTTCACTTTAAAAAGTTTAGAGTTGACTCGATGTAATTCTCACTACTCTGTTTTCGAATGAATACATAAATAATTTATCTATTTCTAAAGTTTAAATACTTATAAAGCTTTTAACTAATTATAAACTTTAGTAAATCCTTCAGCTTATTTATACTTTCCACGAACTCCATACGTATTACCTTGCATACAGTGTATCCTATAATGTGGTGGAATTGTGCGTAAGCGACATCCAGCTCTACAATCATGATGGGGACAACCTCCGAATACCACCTTTTTACCGGTGTTATTTGCAGCCGTCAGGCCTTTTCTTGCTTTTGAACTCACTGTTAGACAACCACTAGGGTAATACGTTCCTGCTTTCATTAAACCGCTGAGAGCACACTCTGTGTTGTTGAAAACTTCATAAATGATTCCACCACAAGTACTTGGATGACAGTGTCGTCCCTCTTCTGAAAAGGTGTCATTACCTTCTCCTGTATAGCGAAACGCGTTCCAGCGTAAATGTGGTGATATTCCATTTTGTACAAAAGTGAATCCTTCAGTATACGTCCCATCACTAACCGAAACCAAGTCACCAACATCTTGATCATCAATGCAATTTAGCCAAATGTCAAAATCAAAATTTTTGGTTTGATTGTTTGGTGTGATAATATACTCTCCGCCTTCATCACTCCATACAGTCATCTCGTTCTCTGAAACGTTGGCACACTGAATGAATTGTGTCAAGTTCAAGTTGAATTCTGATGGTTGGTCAGTTGTAGCCATGAGTTGCATAGATAAACCAGTGTTTACCAAAGAGAGGAGACATAACGCGTATAATGTGGCTGTTCGTGACAAATACATATTGGCTAGTGTTCCGTATAATTAGCAGAACTATATTTTACATAAAAGGATGGGTGAGCCATGTACTTTATATACAATTTCATCAACAAGTAGGAAAATATATTCATGAAGGATTCTCATTATATGAAGTGTAGATCCGTAAACCATTAATGGATCTATATCAGCTAAATCCAAATGCTCCCATTGGTAAACACATGTTTCATTACCTCATTAAAATGGGTTCAAACAAAGGGCTGTTACAGCTAATGATAGCCAAACGCTAATCTTTAGAGAGCATTAAAACTTTTCCTACAAATTTGAGCCAACTTCAGCGTGGTTATATCGAGAAATGGAATAAGTAAGGCGGCTCAGTAAATTGAACTTCTTTAGCTACCAAATCTGTAATTATTCCTTTAATTTTAAGCGAGCCACTAATTTCTAGACAAGGAACATTACTAGTCGTCTGCATATGCTTTTCCTATATTAGAGCGACCCTCAAAAATTAAAGCCTTTTATGTACTCTCAATTAAGTGTAATACTTGAGAAATTGATTGTCAAGTATTCAGGCCCTTCTCGAGATACAGTTTACCATCAATGCTTTTTAGTGCCAAAGTAGATCGCTACAACTCAGATGTAAACATTCACGTCGATTCACGTTGCCGAGAGATTTACATCTGACTTCTAAATACGCGAGTCTGCATGAACAAAGTGAGGTGTTCCATATCCAGAGAACTAAATTCATCGTTGCCCGTAAATATGTCAGGTCTGGTGACAGTGAACTGTATTCTTTTTGGCCATTATACTTTAAAATTACAGATTGTCAGTATACTGAATCTGGCATAGTCTTGGCTCTCAGCTACCACGACCTTTGTAAAAGTGTTTAAATAAAATATTGTGCACGGCTCATTTCTTCGTAAGTTGAATTGCATGTTCAATATCCATGATTCCATTAAAACCAAATGATGCGCATCCAAATTGGGTACTCTTGGGCTGAACTTTTGAAAGACTTGGATATGAGAAAAGGGCGCTGGGTAGTCAATTGATAATCACTCCCTCTTACTGATGTTAAAATGATAGAATCAAAAACAGCTGGGATCCAATAGGAAAACAATTTGATATCTGTAACTATGTCTGACATAATCGCATATATCTAATAGGTAACTCAATTTGATGCTAAATGTTACAAAAGCATTGCACATCTTTGTTAATCATAAGAGCCACCAATAATTTGTATTCATACTGCAGCAACTTCTCCTTACAATACTTTACCAGCACCTTATGTTCATACAACAACAAGGGAGTTACAAGTTGCGCATAGGCCAAAACATTTTGAAACAGTTTCCATCATCTACCATGGGATTGAACTTAAGGCTGTTCGATGATTCATTGTGTGTTAATCTTCATTAATCAGTAACACGACACTCTTGAAATTACCGATTATCTAACCAATTGATTTATTGAGTAGTTTCAACAGGTTATGAATATACTGCCCTTTTTATGAAAAATTGGATAAAAACAATTGAAATTTATGTTGTTCATTGAGGATTGCTTGACCGTTTATATACAATCAATTAAGTCATACACTGCATAATATAAAGATAGGATGTATCTCAAGATTGTTCAATAGTAAATATTGAAAGAGTGCTTGAAAGTTCAGATATTACATCTTTGAAGTGATTTTAAAGAATTAAGATCAGGGGTGGAACGTCTTATAATGAAATTTATTTAAAGTGAACTTGTGTTAATTTCAATGTCAAGGTTACACTTATTATTTGCTTTGTCTGGGAAAAGTTAATTAATTGATGCTGTTACTAGAAAATGATTTGATTGATTGAGCATACAGATCATTCAAAAAGAAACTCAAGTTGAATCTCTGGTAAGTCAATTGTTATCATTTCTAAAGTGTGTGGCAGTTTAACTAAAAAGCTATCATAATTTAACAACAAACAGTTTCTGATTGAAATTCATATAAAAAATGTGTTAACAAATTGGATGAAAATTTATTCATGTTTAACTTCATAAAATATTGCTAGGAAAGGGTTGAGAATTAAAAGACAACGAAAAGAGCGATCAAGTGGCTCAAAAAAGTTAATAATATTGAGTGCTTTAGTGAGAAGATAAGTTATTTCTAGGTATAATGGGCATAGATGAACTAAATGGCACTTTAGTTGAAGAGTTTATAAAATGATTTCATAAAGTTATTGCTGTTTAAAGTTGGGTCAATGCACACATAAACATCACAATATTGATCACTAAATGAAATTAAATAGGAACTTGTTATATATATTTATGCACAGAAATACGGGTAGAATATATATATGTTCATAACTAGTCTCTAGTGATACGTTTTTACTTTTTTATTAAATTTTTTAATATATAAGTTTATGTGATATATTTTTGTAATTATTATATCTGAGGTACTAAAATAAAATACTAGTTAGATTAAAAGTTATTATTAGAACAAACACTCTTGGTATCTAATTCGATAGTTTAATGGGGTTTATTTATAATAAACAGGCTGATATATGTAAATATGTAGTATATTAGACGTTATAATAATGTATGCAAAAATATTTGAAAAAAAAAATCATGTGATTGGAGCTTCGAAAACTCGTTATAAAAATTGTTTTTAATTTAGCTTTGCAGTCCAGCTTCACTTCTCAAAACTACTGTATCGCTTGTTAGTGAACATATCGTGACATACTTTATCAAAATGAGCATTGAGACTATAGGCTCTCCATTTAAAACAGACAACAAGAAAGCTAGAGAATTTTACAAGAACTTAAAAGCAGTAATACTGGTTGTGACAATCAGTTCACTAATATCCTTAGGGCTAATATATCTATTTGAATTACCAAATGACTCAAATAAAAACAAAGTATCGCAAGTTCAAGATGCTTTAGAGACCTACAGGCCTGAACAACCTACTGAACATGTCAATATAGACGCTACATTAGCAACTGACTGGAAGGTTTTTCTAGGAGGAACTAGTGTTGCGCTCTTTGGTTTTTTTGGTGCTGGTTTAATAGGAACAAAACTTACTTTAGGATTGGCAGTATGGGCTGATTATGTACTCGGTGCAGCATTTGTGTCTGCTGCTGCTGGTATAATATCATACGGTGCTTACAATTTATGGCATTGACTGGTGAAGCTCTAGAAAGACTGTTTTAGTGTCGATTATGTTCAATTATGAGGTTACAACTTACTACTTTGTTTTTTGGAAAAGAGTTATATTCAGTTATTATTTCTTCTATTTCATTCTTTCAACTTCACATTTTTTAGGCGTTTTCGATTTCGAAACAATGCCTTTTTAATGACTGGGAGAGTGTACATGAAAATACGCACGTTTTGTTTATTACGCTTAATTTAATAAGCATAAGATTGAGGCGACATTTTACTGAATCTAATACTTATTTTCGATGCTCTATACAAAAGTATAAACGATAAAAATGTGTAAATAGTAATGTTGCGTTTAAGCATTGGGACTGTCAGTATAGTAGTAAGTCTGCATATGTGGTACAACCGTCAGGTATGTTTCATGTTAGAGCTCTTCTTATTATATAAATTAATATATACAATATCATACAGAAATATAAGAACAACATGGAACTAGAATATTATTGCTAACAAGTGTATTAGAACTATGTTTGCGGATTATACAATTTTGAGTGAGTCGAAATTACTATACGCATCAGTCTAACAGGAACGTACCAACGTACCTCTGCATGAGGAATTAAACTTTATTGAACCTTTATAACGTCCGAATTATGCAAAAGCTGAGGTGTATAAAACCACCTTGGTCGCCTTAATACTAACACTCAAGCAACCGGCTACAGGGATTAGTTATTAGGCCAAACCATTCTTATTGTATCATTCAATATTTATGAAGCTCGATAATGTTTATTTATGGTAATTGATTAAATAAGTAAATCATGTTTATAACCTGACAATATTTCATATCCCCCTATAAATAGGGTCATATCCTGTTTTCCCAGATTTACTGTTCCGGGAAAATCAGAGACAATTTTTTTGCTTGGCTCTCACCTGATCTCATAACATACTTTATCAAAATGAACATTGAAATTTTAGGCTCGCCAAATAACAGAGGCTACACTAAAGCTAGAGAATTTTACAAGAACTGGATGGTATAGTATTTTATGTTTTTGCTCTTGGTTACAACTTGTTGGATTTGACTTGTTTTAAATGAAAACTATTAGATGTGCTTGCTGTTTTCATTCCAACTTGAGGATAAGCAATAAAGGTCGGGTACGTTAATTTAATGAGTTTGATTTTCAAAGAGATTGTTTCTCACTGACTTATTCATATAGAGCAGAAGGTGGAATTATGGCTCTCTGGAATTGTCGTCATTTGTTCACATTTGTTTGAACAAAAACTCAAGCTTATTTATATTCACAACAAGAGAGATATCAAATGGTTACAAGTGGACTTGGACAAGCATTAGAAGAACAACGTAGTTTGCAACAACAACCACCTCTCAAGAATTGAAATTGGTGCTCAGAGTGAGCAAAGTTAGCAGCTGGACCCGTTTATTTTTTTGTTGTTTACTTACTTGATTGTTCAACATATTTTGATCTTGGTGAACTCTCACTTCATGACCATTTTAAATATCTTTTTATGTGAAAATTGTCCTAAAAAGTATGAACTAGAGTCTCAGAGGCAACAGTGGCAATCGCTCAAGCATAAGTTTTGTATCTTGAGTTTGTTTTCGTCGGAAAAAAAATGCTGAATGAATATATTGACGATTCAAGTTTCAATGGATTTAAAATTATCAGATCTCATAAATTTCCAAAATCAACGGTAATTGACTACGTGTTACAATGTGATATGAACTTTTATTGGGGAATTGATTACCAATTTGGGGTATCAAAGTATTGAGCTAATATAGTCAAATGGTCGAATTGGTGAAATCCAAAAAATGTTTAGAGATATACAACAAGATGAATAGGTTTAATCATTTCCAACCAGAAGTTAGACTAAAAGCTCTTTGAGTTTCACGGGGATGCAACTTGGACCTAACATATTTTATTGATAAACACATGCCAAAATTATGGATAAGAGTTTAGCTGTTTGAAAGTTTAATGAAAATATATCTCGAGATAGTTTAATGAAGAGTATTGAACGAGAGTTTGAAAGTTCAGATACTGCATATCTGAAGTGATTTTAGAGAACTAAAATCAAGAGTGGATCTTATAATGAAATTTAATTCAAGTAACTTTACATTAGTTAAAATATCAAAATGGTTTAAAATGCTGGAAAGTCAAGCTTATACTGATTATCTGCTTTATGTGCAAATGGTTGACCATTGAATGTTGTTACTAGAAGATGATTATGATTTTATCTATTGGGCACAAAGAATATTTATAAAGAAACACAAGGTGAACTTCATAGAATTAATACGTGGGTTTTTGGGAGGTAAGTTATTATCATTTCTTGTGTGGCAGTATATCTAAAATATTATTAAGATCTAACAACAAACAGCTTTTGATTGCAAATCATGAAAAATGTGTTTGTTCACAAATTGCATGAAAATTTATTCACCTTTAAGTTAAGAGAATATACCAGGAGAGGGTTGAGAATCCAGATAAATGTGGAATGTCTGAAGTGTCTTAAAGAACTAGACCCAAAGATTGCACATCCTGTAACACAAATTGTTTCGAGTTACGCATTTTGCAGTTATCAGTTAATTAGTGGTTCATTAGATGGAGGATCACTATTCAATAATTGAATGATGGTATTAATCTAACATTGAAAGATGCAATAAAGTATATGCGTGGACCTGAATATCAGATTGGATTGGAACAGTTGACTGAATTATTCTCAAATTATTGCAAATTATTGCTAGACGTTTTATTTCAAAATAGATTGTTGAAGTCAATGCTTTTTGGTCCAGCAAGTATTTCACATTCATAATACTCTAAGCTAGTTCGGAATAAAAAAGCCAAAGGTTTTTACTTAGCTGAAACCACACTGAAGACACAGTGAGAGAGAAATCAACATCAATTCTTCAATTAATGATGAACTTCAAAATTTACTCATCAACCTTTGAAATTCAAATACTAATTCATCAATTGCACTTGGAGCTATTACTTATGGATAAAGTTAATGCGCAGTTGTTTTAAAAGCACATGTTACGTTAGATATTAAGTCAAGTCTGGAAAGTGGTACTTTATTCTATACAATTGTTATTTCTTGTGTGGTTGAATTTGATAACATGTGGGATGTTCTATGCTTAAATTTTGTGAATAGAGATCAAGTGAATGAAGAACTACGCTGGGATTAAATGCTGGTCTCACGAATGTTGTATTTAGTTGTTGGTTTATAGGATTTGTGTTGCCTAAGGAGCTCATAAGAGATTTAGTCTCTTAGTTAATGATTTACCCAGTTGTTATTGAAATGGCAGGACTAGAAACTTTCAACTGTTGTTCTAACGTTAGGAATTGTTCTATATACTATAGTGTGTTGTATTTTTAATGGATTAATAGTATATTTTGAATTGTTTTGTTGTTGATGAGGATGTAGTGTTGTAATTGGTAAAGAGAAAGGTATCAATTTCGGAACAAGCTTACACTTGAAAAGCAATGTAGAATGTCAATCAAAGTGGAGCTAGTAGATGGGGGAGCTTCATCAAGCAAGAAGAGTTCCTTGTGGCTTATACAAAGTGGTTGTTTTGATTACTTTGAAATGATTTCTTTGATAGGTTATATGCTGTCTCATAGTTATCACTTGAAGATGAAAATTAAATGAAAAGCGCAATAAAAGAATTGAAGAAATACAATTATAGTGTGCACTGACACAGCGTGAATCTATATATATGAGTCTGAGGCTTGTGAAAGTAGTTTTGGGAGCATAATTGGTATAAGTAAACTTTCATTAGCTATATGCTTAACTTTTGGGCGGTCAAAAATGAACTTTTTTGA